>JAUMHH010182656.1:0-14030 GCA_032359455.1 Chlamys rubida | reverse complement strand
AAAGAATATCACCGACCTTCATATCACACAAAGAATATCACCGACCTTCATATCACACAAAGAATATCACCGACCTTCATATCACACAAAGAATATCACCGACCTTTATATCACACAAAGAATATCACCGACCTTCATATCACACAAAGAATATCACCGACCTTTATATCACACAAAGTATATCACCGACCTTTGAACTTCATTGAATAGTAATGTGTTGATTATTTTAATCACGTCTTCTAGTTAAGTTCGGTATTCAACGAATTTCAGTTCTACTTCATGCGTTTGGAAAACAAAATCTTTTATAGTTATTTTATTATTATTTATTATCATCTCAGGCGCTATTTGTGTAAAATTTTGCGTTAAGTGCCAATAATGTGAAATAACGCCGAAACGAAATTCGGCGTTATTTCACATTATTATACTTTATTTCGGTTTCGATTTCATTTCGCGTTATATTTTTCCTCATGGTGTTATTTCGCTACGTTGTCACGAAAATAACGAGATCGTATGAACCAAGCTGAAGGGAAGTAAAGGTATTTGAGACAAGCATATGTGTGAATCAAACATTCGTTTGTACTTTTTTCGTTGTTATACAATGTGTATCTATAACATTTCAGTCTATGATAACACAGGGTGCGGCTACATGTATCAATACAATCACCATGCCAAGTGCTTCAGTACTTGCGTAAATAGTTTGATCTTTAAGCAACACTTTGTCTGCACCTGCAATTTATCAGTAAGTCAGCACAACACGCTGTGTATTATTGAGTAGATGGTACATGTTATATCGATAAGGTTACATTTGAGCAGATATGTATGTAACAGCTGTTACTTTTGAAACATATTTCTATCAAGCTGCATCTTGAGAAATTTTAGTACTGTTACCCGTTACTGTAATGGGTATGAATATTAACATGTATTTTTCTGATGATATTATCTCAAGGATGTTATTTTGATGCAAAATCATGCATCGGTTTGACTTTAGTGTGGAACTCGGCTGATACACGTTTGTATATTTGACACAAGGTGTCTGCTTTGTACAGGTCACTGCAGTTGTTAATTCGGGAATATTGTCCCAGGACGACTTTGTCATTATTTGTAGGTTGAGTAAAACTGACTCCAAATGTAAGTTTTGTACAAATAAATCCAGGTTTAAGCTTTGTATAACTGACTCCAAATGTAAGTTTTGTACAAATAAATCCAGGTTTAATCTTTGTATAACTAACCCTAAATGTAAGTTTTGTACAAATAAATCCAGGTTTAATCTTTGTATAACTAACTCTAAATGTAAGTTTTGTACAAATAAATCCAGGTTTAAGCTTTGTATAACTGACTATAAATGTAGGTTGTGTAATACAATGTAGCTATTCCAGATGTAAGCTTACCAGGCGAAAGCTTGAAACAACAACATTCAGGTGCACGTTTTCTTGCAACTGACTCCAAAAGTAAGTTTTGTACAGATTAATCCTTGTGTACTGACCCAAGGTGTAAGTTGGTAGTGTACAATTATGGTGCAAATATAATTTCTTATAATAAATTAATAAAAAAATGTTTTGTCGTCAACTTTTGAATAGATTTAAAGATGAATGCTGTTTTGAAAGTTTACATTTGCCTTTTTGGTTTTGGTCCGTTTGTGTTTTACGTCCTTCTTTGGCATGATTAAAGCAAGGTGCAAGAAAGTTTGTTTGAGCACAAAATCTATGCTTGAGTATAAGAACGGTTTCATGAATACTTGTTCGTTTTGTAAGACATACTCCAAGTGTAAGCTTGGCACAACTGACTTCGTGTGTCAACACTTTACATATGACTCGAGATGTGAGCTTTTGAGAGCTTACTCAAGATATTATTTTTGTACAACTGAATACATGTTAAATTTTTGTATCAATTGTTTCAGATGTCCAGATTTGTACAAATGACTCCAGATGTAAGCATTGTTATATATGGATATGCATGCGAGACAACGATGCGGTGTAGGGGAGGTAACTCTGCACGTTTGTAATAATTTGTTAACGCTCTTGTACAATGTATGGGAGGAGCGATTTTGTATGTTGTTGTTGGATTTTGCCGAGATGACGAATAAACGTGAATGAAGAACGAAAATTGTTTCTGTATTTAATATAAAAATATTACAGCATTGTACAACTGGCTTCAGATGTCAGATTTGTACAACTCAGTCCAGTTGTTCATTTTATTCAACTGTCAATTTCATTTATATATCGTTATAAAGCCTCCTGTTTAATGTGCTAACTTGCTTAATACCAATATATTTCAACGTTTCAATGTATTTCCTTCACAAGGGATAATGTCTCCCTCGATAAATATCCATGCATCGTTAAAGCACCATTTTTGTTTTCATTTTACCCAGTCATAGCCGTATTAGGAAGATATAAAGAAATACGCTAGTTGATTTATATTTTGCAAAGAATTAGGCTTAGGCACTCCCTCTCTAACTGGCTCTAGTATCACACAGTATTCTAGTATCACACAGTGTTCTAGTATCACACAGTGTTCTAGTATCACACAGTATTCTAGTATCACACAGTGTTCTAGTAAACTTACATTGGCTTCTAGGAGACACCGATACAATTACATCACATGGAACTGAAACTGAAACAATATATCAAACTGATTTGAACGAGGTTCATGTAACCTTTTTCCAGATGGTCGCTGCAAGAGGTGGACAATTATAATTGTCATTCTGTCAAACCCATGAGGTCCCTGTAGCCTTTCGCTTGATGGTCGCTACGGCAGGGGACATATTGCCATGTCATCAACTCTATCACGGTAGTAACCCTTATCAGACCCCTGAAATGAAATTAAGATATTTGTATATTTCTGGTTCTATTGGAAGCTGTAATAGGCATACGATCTATATAAACGTACGAAAACGTCGGTCATAACTAGGGATTTACAAAAACCTAATATACAATGTAGATTTATCTATAAGACGCATCACAGATACAGTGGCTGAAACAAAACATGACTGTTGACTGGCGTTGTGGGGAACACTTTGTTTAACAGAGACAGGAGCGCGTCGAATGTACTCGATAACTGAATCCCTGTTCCAGCAGTAGATCGCGCAATAGATATAATAGCGGACCTTATCATTGGAGGTATCTCGGTTCGGAAATACATATGTGCCAAACCTGCCCGGGTCTAAATCGATATGAATCCGGTTGTTTCTGGTGCCAATATTTTTTATAACACCTTTGCAAAATATATACAAAAAATACAAATAATGAATAAATAAAAACTTTTAAAATATTAGAAAAATATATCGATGACGTGTTCTATGATTGAAACATATATACGATAAGCAACGTTTTCGGAATATGTGTTTATTTGAAAGCTTTTTTTTATTATTATGCTGCTTGAACTTCGTTGCATAACTAAAATATCAGAAAGACATATACTGCACATATCAGTATACAGAAGATGTCTTTTGTGAGTAACAGTTTTTTTATCTTCCATGGAAATATATAATAAAGTTATGTCATGATTTGTTTTTATGTTCTCGCACGGTCGATAACATACACTAGCGACCGGAAAGCCATTAAGTTGGGAACGATAATATTATTGTTTTCTCGATAAATCAAAATTGGTGTGTCGATAGAAAGCGTTATATGCACTGAGTGAACGCATAAGACGACCGAGGCATAGACAACTACGTGAAATGAAGAGGAATAAACTTGCTCAACAAAGACAAGTGATCGTATGATAAACGGTAATTTTTGTTCGTAACATACCAGTTTCAGCGACAGGAATTTCAATCTGCAATTCTAGTATTTGTATTTTGGACTCGAGTGACAGAATCATGTTTTGGAATATTGTTTTACTCTGATAGCGTGATATTTGTGTTTACTCTGTCGAACCTCTAAACTCGGCAGAGCTTATGATATTTAACACTAAATACGCTGTCCGCCAGCGTGTGATGGTTTTAATGCGTTAGCTCGTCACAATAGACGACCCTGGATGTTATTGTGTAGCCACTCTTAGTTCTTGTACTTTGGACCAATACAAGCGTCGTTTTGATTGCTGATTTAATTATAATTGTGGGGAATGAACTATTGGTACGGAGGCTGAGAAATGACATTTTTGCCAAAATAAGGCGTTGTTTTATAATCTTAAACGGTACTTTGTTGCTGCGACAAACCAAGAATGCCGTTTTGCCTCAACTTGCGCTTTGACGCCTCAAAACCCGCCACTTTAAAGTATAAAACGTCATTTCCGGTCACTTATTAGCGAGCTTCTTGTTTTGATTTCAGCAGCACACACGACATGTTTTCCATTTTGTTCGAGAAAAAATTCAGTTGTAATTATTTTTTGTTTCCTAGCAGCAACAGAGTGACAAACTATACCCCACTGGTGTTGATGCACGTCATTAAATGACCTTAGCTGTTCATAGGACATTAAACTCAACCAAACCAAACCACTGGTGTTGATAATTAAATAGCCTTAGCGTTAATGAATCAGGTATTAACGCTGACAAAGTATTAATATAAACAAATTAAAGGTCACTGCCCAGGTATGTTGTTTGTATGAAGGAACATGAAATTTAAATAATAGGAGAATTAAGTCCCTATCGAAATACAAAAGAGTAATCACTTTTATAGATATCTAATTTATTTTCGTTAAAACAGGTGTTCATATTTTGTTAAATATTTAGTTCGTAGTATGTAAAATGACCCTTTGTCGCTCTACTGCTTTTTCGCTTCGTCGCACAAAATAAACACTATTTAACTAAATAGCATTACCATTTTCCTTCGCGACAAATAAACGCCATTTTTATGTACATGTACCAAAAAAAAAAGAAAAAAAAGATATTCGAGAAACTCGCTAAAACTACCAATAATAACACTTTTTTCGTTTTGTTATGCTTGTTCTTTTTCAATTTTGTATGAAGCATACGACAAGGTTCCGTGATTAAGCGTTACCCATTGTAACCAGCATGTTACTTCTAGCTTATCTCCCAATGGTGTAGAACTTATCTTGAATTGTCTGGTATTTATAAAATCTATTTTTCATATTTCTTTTTCTTTTTCTCTTTTTTCTTTTTTTGTTCTTTCTTTTTTCTTTTACATATTTCTCAAACGGGTTACATTGTAATTAAACATCCAAGTGATCAAAATCAGTAGAGTTCATTTGTTTTCTTAATTATTCAATATTCTAGAGAGGGGGCCAGTCAGTAAGTTATGATGCCAAAACACAAATGAGTTTCTTTCTTCGCTGGTATATTTTGGTACAGTATACCCTTGCAATTTTTGTTCATGTCTAACAGTTAGCGTAATTTTGTAAAGGTGACGCTTTGTTTTTTGCTTCTTATTTTCGTAACAGCAACCAAGCAAATAATGAAATACAAAATATGACCCTAATCAGGGACCATATATTGGATGTTACACCAGGGAGATTGGACTGTATGGTAACCTATACGAACACGTGTGTTTATGATTGAATACCAGCTCTTATCAATTAGCCTGTTTGTCTACAATTATATGTCTGCGCTTTATATGTCTTTGCTTGGGACAATCCGATTGGTATCACCATGACAGTCAGCGTTATCAGATTAACGTTAAATCGGTCGATCACATAAGGAGTAACAGAGCCGTCAGCTGTATGGAGAGACAGACCCGGTTGTTTACTATCCTGTCTTACAATCATCATCATTTGTTCATCATCCATAATTCCATGGCATTAGGATTCCGTTTCGAACGCCGCTCACCAATCAACGAGTCTGGCCTCGTGTGTAAATGCTTCATGTACCGTCTTATGTCTGTATTGGAGAAGCATACTGGAGAACGATAAAACAACTTATATCATTTCTCGGGTGAAAAATTGAAAATCATTAATTCGATAAAAGTTCACTCGTGAAAGACATACAAAACATAAGTCACACTCCTGAAATATATTTGGTATTACTGAAGACAATGTAAGATAATGTCTATACGGTGCATTGTTCGACAAAGGTGATATAGAAAAGTTTGTATAGTAATGTTATGGATATTTTTGTGTTTATATGAAAAAAAAGATACAAGATAAAAGACATTTCAAACAAGAAACCCTCGCTCCCGTGAGCTATTATTTCGGCAAACATATAATTTAAACAATAATAATTATAATAATATCACACGTAACAGGTAAAATTAGTAACATATTGACAACACAGTTGATGTCATACATGGACAATGTTTTTAGTGCAAGTTAAATACTGATAGAGCAACTCTTCCTGATATCATGTAAATTATATATATCTGCAGGTTCCATGAGATACAAAATGTTTTAATGTTTTCTTATCTAACTCGACTCATCACAGTCTAGCGTATTGCGTTCTCTCATACACTCTGGTCTGACAAGAAGTTTAATTTAATTGAAAGGACAAAACCATTAATACGTAAAAGAATAAAAGAAAAAGCAAATGATAAAAATAAAGAAAATGGAGAGAGGGAAAAATGGAAAAAGAAAAACGAATGAAAGAAAGAATTAGAAATCAAACGAGAAAATAGAGCTATTGAATTTGATTTCGAAAGAAAAAATTGAGTACGAGTGTACTAATTTAGGCAGATCATTCGTCTTTTCAAACGAAATGATAAATACGTGGGTTTGGATTCTATTGTGCTGCAACTGGTGTGCTATGAATGCGATTTCTAAAGGCCAGACACGACAATTTTAATCATATGCTATAAATATGTTCAAAACGAATGAACCTATTTTTATATTACGATTACATTATTTGTGCATGGTCTTTCAAAATCGCATTCACAGCACACTAGTTGCAATTCTTTTGTGGTTTCAATCGATACACATTCGTTCCTATCTCCATACAATAACTCAATAATAAAGAGAAATTTTCGTTAAAGATTTATGATTCGAAATTTAAATTTATATTCAATTTACTTGAGTGGTTCTCTCAGTTTATGTTGCTTCTCCCTGATAAGATATGTATCTGAAGACCCCTTTTTCCCTATTGAAACTGTGTGTTATCTGTTTCGTGCCAACCTGCTACAATTTTCATATCCTGCAGAGACCTTCAACAAGTTTGTATCATCGTTAAATGGCACTATCAGGAACATTGTGATACTGGTATTGGTGCAACACGCAGATATCAAAATAAACGGGGCAATACGTTTGCTTAAAAAAATGTTCAATGTTGAAAATTGAATATTTGTTATCAGTTTTTTATTAGCTTATCACGGATTGTCAAAATAACAAATGCAATTAAAGATTTAAATATCTTGGTGAATCATCTATGGTGCAGTAAATTTAATATTTTATGCACTTTCTCAAATCGTATTTCTAGAAATTGTTTGTCGTAAAATGGTGGTGGACTCTCCTGATGAACGTTCAGTCATCTAAATAGGCCATAACCTTGCAGCTAGGATTATTTCTGGCATGGGTTACATGAAATAATTATTTTAGAATAACGTATCTGTTTTAGCAAAACAATGGTAATGTAATGTTATAAACAGTTGTACAAGTACCCTTTGATTTTTGCCGTATTCTAGATATGTTTCGCAAAAATTATTTCGAAACTATTTTGCATTCTTGATGAAACATGTTTTTTTTCTACAGTAGTGAGGGCTTTTAACTCACTTAAAGATTGAACGAATCAGTAATTGTTACGTTTGCTTCTAGTTGAAAGTTACAAAATGGATATTCATGTTGTGCTTACCAGAACGAGTAGATTGGTTCACAATTGTTATGCAGTTTCTGCAGACACTACTAAGGCAGTATTGTGTGGTTAAACATCCATGTCTTCAAAAGATAGATTATGTATTTATTATTTCTTTGATTGGCTGATTGGTTGGAAGGAGGAGGAGAAAAGTTAGTAGAAGGACGCAACTTTGCAAATTCTTCACAAATAACTGTAGTAGCCACCCTAGACGATACGCCCAGACGGGAAACATATATACAACTGTAGTAAATGTTGATACGCTCAATGTGACATATAAGGAATTAGAGGTTATATTTATTACATAAAGAATTCTCCATTTTTTCTCACTTATCATGAAAACTCGATATAAGAAAAAACCAAGATAAATGCCATTTTGAAACAACCCCTTTTCTTCCATATCCTGACGACCATTCCTTTAAACTGTGTTCCGAAAGGAATGTGTTAATAGCAACTCCAACTAGTATTGTACAGTGGAAAAGCATATCGATTATTAATGGAACAGTTGTGTAGTATGTTAACGTTACTGTCAAATAAATGACAAGTGCATTAGATGGCGGAGATTAATGCAAGCAACCCGTGGAGACAATGTATAGAAAACAGACGTATACATGACAGTTTATTTAATCATCCCCAAAAATATCAGCTTTCTGTGCGCGACTGAGACTGTACTGTTTATAATGTTATTAGCAACATTTTTTAACAGCGGGATACCCCACTGTGTTCTTATTCTTAAGAATATAATTAGTTTCAGAAATAACATAGGACATCAGTAATTTGTATATTTATATACGTTTTCTTGATACTACCTGATATCCAGTTTTATATTTTTGACTCTCTTACTTGTATTTCTATCGTGGACGATACGCGTTTTAACAAGCTTTGATTCATCTGTGGTGAAAACACTTTATTTTGCGACAAACTCGCTCTTCTCTTTTAAATTTTAATGTTTATTTTTCGTCATGAAGGGTAAGTTTTTGTCTTTTTTTTTTTTTTTTGACAAAGGAGTGGGTCGCTCCAAATATTCTACTTTATTTTGTACAAACTGTCGACATCATGAAGTGTTCTATTATATATATATACTCGACATACGATTCATCAGTCTAAGAATGCCCTCATCGTTCCGCTGCGATCTATTTCTATTATGTACTGCGGTCATCATGCAGGGCTATAAAACAGTCACAGATGCATTAACTTCCGCACTTATTTCTTTATTTATTCAATACTAAGCACAGCGTATAATGCTACAAGAACAAGATGACGAGATCTCATATTTATGGCAAAGGTAAACCTTTTGTAACAAAAGCACATGCAATGGTTGAGTAGGATGAATATAATCTCAGATTCGTTCTCTGGCATTTCAGCTGTATTTTGGAAAGGTCACTGAAAGTCGTTCCAACAGCATCATATCTAATTTGAACTATCTTGAGAGTGGCTATATGTAAATGTAGCAGCTGGACAAATGATATTTTGAAAATCACATTTCATGGATTTTGTGTTCAAGCGATTTTGTCTTAGAGGAGTGCCGAACGAGATAAGACTATAGAGTCACCAACATGTATAGCCTCTCTATAACACTTAACGTGACGTTCAAGTTAGTGTTCGGATTTTTCTCAGAACGCTTTTTGACCTTTTGACGCTTTTGATGTGTGGTATCCATTGGACACGTCCCTTGTGTACGCAAGTCTCTGAAACGGGCAGCATAGCTTCCCTTCAACTTTGGCTGACCTCGTTTGGCCGCCACTTGATTCATTCTATTATCTGGTGTCATTTACACAAGGTAACTATGGTGTAAATACAACTAGAATATGACCTTCAAACCATAGCCAGTCACCAGAAATATACCCATGAAACAGTACTGTATATCAGAAAACATACAATTTGTTATCTTCATTTGTGCCATTCTAAGATGAAAGATTGCATTACAATAACATAGATCTACGTATATTTTTTATTGTGATTAATGCTTGCTTTAATATTGTTCCGACATTTCTTGGACCACATGAAATAGTTATTTATCGTGATATGACCTAATTAATTAAACTTTTTATGTACATTTAAGTATGCATGATATGATGACGTATACAAAGCGGTCGATAAAAACATGTAAACAGTACCCCCATGAATAAACTGAAATACATTATATCATTCAGTTTTTAGTTATGATAAAACATAATAGTATTTATCACACAATATACTGAGTTATCAAGTGAATATACCCATGTCATTTTTGTACGTACAACCCCATGTTTTATGACCTATCAGCCCTGTGATTGGTTGTAAGTTAAAATAGTTTCAATTGTGCCGCCACGCCTAGAAAAGGTACATGACGTCACAGACTTACGCACTAGAGTCAAAATGGCGGATTTTTTTTACATTTTAAGGTTGCATAAGAATTGTTGTTTTGCACGAATAAATGCCACAAATCTTGCTGATGTGATAGAAAGGTCTTACACTCGTTTTCATTTAATGCGAAATGGAAACTTATGTAGAATCCTATATTTTTATTGTAACAGATATACAGTATATTTGACGACTAAAGTACTCTTCCGCTTAATTTCTTCTCCCTCTACGTGTACCTGGTAATAACCTTTTTGGAGCCTGTTCTTTAAAAGTGCCGTATTTGACAATGCAATACACTATTGTCTTGTGAAATAATTTGTAGATAAGCGTCATCTTTTCAATGTAACCCAATTTTCGAAGGGGCGGGGCCCAATAGGGGAAATAGAGGATTTGTTTTCTCCTACTATACAAGTAAAGGGATTTAAACCAAATGCAGTCTGATTAGGGACAAACGAATCAATTTTGTATAAACTGAGGTGTGTGGGCCCCCTTCTTTGGGGCAGATGGGTGGGGCCCATTAGGGGAAATAGAGGAAAACATTAAAGATCCTTCTCCTTTTATCTGATGAAGGGATTTTGACCAAATTTGTTCCAGAGAATCTTTGGGCAAAGGGAATTAATATTTATAAATGGAAGATGTGCCCCCCACCCCACCCAGGGGCAGAGGAGTGGGGGAATAGGGGAAATAGAGAAAAAAAAATCCCTTCTGTACAAATAAAGGGATTTAAACCAAATGTGGTCTGAAGCATGCTTAGGGGGAAAAAAATCAATTTGTTTAATTTGTATAAAAAAGTGCATAACATGGAAACTCATTTTCTTGGTGTCTTTCCCACTAAAACAGATTTATATGTAGTTCTTCTTGCAACTTTGTTTCTTTTTTTTTCTTTGATAAACCTGTATGGTACTCAGCAGGTTTTAAATTGAAAATAAAATACCAGGTGAGCTATTAAATTAAGCCCCTGAGCCTCTTGTTTGATACGGTCGGTCAATATTAACCATCAAAAAAAAATATGTATATATAATTGAAAAAAAAATCTTCTTGAAAAGTTTAGTGTATGCTTGAACATACAAGCATACATGTATGCTAGGCCAATATTATTGTTTTTTGTGTGTGTCCGTTTTTCATAAAATCCTTTTGGATATAAATTCTGATAACAGGCTCATATACCATAAGAGTGCCGTTCATGGTGGATTTTGTTCTGGACCAAGGAAATTCCATTTAACATCACAAAATTAGGATTTGGAACCTACACGTGGAATCTTGTAAATTAAACTTGAGCTAATGTATACCGTGATTTTTCCGGATAGGTGATGTTGACTCCATTATTTGGACATTTAGTCTCGCCACTCGGACTCGCGGAGGTGCTTGAAAATCAAGGTTACTTTCGTTTCTGTCAATTTCAACGTAACGTTGTAAACAGAACATCCTTCGTAATGTTTCAAGACATATTCTTTTCTTCGTCATATGACAATGTTTACAAGAAAGTATTGTAAATGAAAGATTTTGAATGCAATACTCGTTGTAACTTTGTAACTTCTCGTCTACATTCAGTTCGTTGACACGTTTTTCAACTTTCGTGATAATTGCGTCATATTTAGCTTTCTTGTTGCACACTGCCCCGCAACAATATAGAGTCGTGTTGTCAAAAACCAATCTCTTTGTCATGTTGCAGTCTGTTGGTAAAGACACTGAATTATGTCCGCACCAATTATCTGAAGTCACGTGCTGAGTAATACTTTGCTTGAGTCGTCCGTTTGTACGCTGGGCCGATTTGACCATATTTCGAGACACAAGATTTCACTGGATGATCAGACGTTACGTTAGGTAAGAAAGAACATTTTACATCTGATGTGTATAGTTAGGGACATTGAGTAAAAGCATTGGATAAAGCACAGGTACTATAGCCTCGTCTGTCAATACACCTATAATATTATATTATGGGTGTATTGACAGACGAGGCTAGTACCTACGTGTGAATAAAGAATATGTTTAATTCTTAATTTGTAAAGAATGTGTAATTGAAATAGAGTCCAAATCACATTACTAGATCGGCTAGAGGGAATTTACCTTCAGCTCATCAGTTGAGCCTCCAGCTAGAAAGTCATGGGTCACGAACTCAAATATTCATTTCACTTCTTCCTTCCCATCATCACACTAGTAAAGGTAGGAGTTCTGGTCGTCTTAAATTGAAGTCAGGGTCGCCATTATTCAAGTTAATGGTCAGGAATGTAGAAACCCAGGGTCAGTTCAATTGATGCCGTGGTTTGCCCACTTCAGTTGATTTGCTGAGATGTTATACTTCTCTGCTGAGATGCTGTTGCCAAATATTGGAGATGGACCTGCAAGTTTAGTCCATGTGTCTACTACCTCCAGAACCAGTCAAGAATTCCAGACAATAAAGTCTAACCTGAAGTACCTGTTGGTGTAATTCTGTGAGAACTCTTATCTCAATCAGAGATTTGTAACAATCTAAATCAATTCAATAAAGTAAACGAAGGGAGCATCAACACCAAGGATTCCGTTACAGTAGATGTTTCGGGAATATAAATCAAAATAAATCTCTTGATTTAGAGAAAGTTTCCACAGTAATTAGTGTCGGTGAAGACATCATCAGAATCCCATTGTCTCACGTTCTGCCTAATCTCTAAGCTGTGTTTTCATTATCTACATGTTTTACCTTATAAAAAAAACACATCTTTGTCTGTATCAATAGTTTCCTGGTGGCTGAGGGTTGTTCCATACATGGCTGCTGCAACCCTCTTGTATCGATGTCGGAAGTGCAGGGAGTGTGTGTTTGATTCTCAATGTGTAGTGACGGTACACGGACAACAGAATACTTTATCTGGTAAGAGAAATACATCAGTTTAAAAATCTGGTAATTAAGATAAATAACATATTTTGGGTCACTTTGAAACCATTAGGGAACTTCTGGCAAAGATTGAATTTGAGGTTACAGTCAGTGATTGGTCTGAGATTATGTTAAATTTTTGAAAGAAATACTAGAACAATTTTGGACATTCACAACTGACTTTCATGACCGTATTTTGAGTTGGTACATTTATTTAGAGTCTGTACAACAGAATGTAAATATAACACATAAAACGATGAAACTGCAGACATTCAGACTCCTTGGGTGTATTCGCGTATCTGGTTGAAACGGTTGAACCTGTAAAGAAAACGACAGGCACAGATCTGAACCGAGGTTGACCTCAGGAAAATTTGGTACATGTAGATTGAGGGGTCCAGACGTACCTGACCGAAACTAAAATGCTGAATATTGCTAGTTTTCGTTATTTCTTTCTAAAACAATGTCAAGTCACATGTAGTCTTTAAGATATGTTATGTAATTCAATGGACGGATGAAAGAAGGGCATAATATTTTTGATACTTTGTTTTTTATTCTCCGAAACATTTTTAGCTCTGCTTATAGAATGGTCCAAGTGCGTTTGTTTATCGTGGAATATTTCTGTGCCACACGTACCGTTTCAACCGGGAAACGCGAATGTAGCCCTAATCTCTTAGCCATTTTATTGACTCCCTCCCCCATGCAAAATTAATTTTTAGACAATGACTTTCCTGATAAACTTTTTCATATCATGGAACATACACATTTGAAATGTCTTATTAATTTATTAATTTGTTTTCCTTTGGTATTTTATTAATATCATAAATAATGTAAACTTAGTGTAGTGTGAAGCCATTGTACATACATGTATAATATTGGGGTTAACGTATAGTAGAACATTCAACCCGAAAAATCTCTGTAAACATTAACGATTACATTGTGTTTTCAACCTTAGATGATAATGTACAGTGTAGTTTCTTTCTTGGTGATCGAACCGTCATTCGTCTTAATGATGATATCTGGGAATGTTTGATGATAAACACATCAAGAACGCCGAAAACAAGGTTCAATGAAATGGATGACATTTTAAAAGCCATATGAATAATGACAAAACAATTCATGAAATGCAAGAAATAGTGTGAGTGTACATTTTTTAATGTATTTTTTTTCTGT
>JAUMHH010182634.1:0-14865 GCA_032359455.1 Chlamys rubida | reverse complement strand
CTCACACAAACCATTGACGTAACAATCAATACCTGCTCACAAGAGAAGATAACTCTGCAATACGCAAAGACGGAATACGTTTCTGAAGAAAAATTCGTGAAAAATTCTCATCAAAAGAGGAATAAAAGAAAAAAATCACTATTTAAACTGAAAGATTATAACACTTAACCTACCACTTGCCATTACACATTTTTTCAAAGAGTTCGAAATATGGCATTATTGTTTTCTATATACACATGTTAACGATTACCACAATCATTGTTCGAATTTATCGGTCGACCCATAGATAATCACCATGAAAACACGTTGTGGGTCTATAGAAATCTTAAATTCACAAAATTGTCTAAATAAATATAAATTTAATTTATTTAAATCAATTATGAAACAAGTCATTTCAACTTATATCAATCACGGGGGGTCTAATATGGGAGGAAACCGGGGTACCCGGAGAAAATCGACGTGGTCGGGTAGGTGACCCCATACCTTTTCACGTCCGATCTGGGAATCGAACCCCGGCCACCTTGGTGAAAGGCGAGTGTGTTATCCACTGCGCCATCAGACAATCCATATTCTCTAAATATGTAGTAGTGAGGGGAAAACCTTCTATAATATCCATTTTCTTATGATGTTTTAACAGATGATTTCCTTTATTTCATGTTATCAAGTACTTAGTTTGTAAGTAAACGTTTTCTGGAAAAGGTCTGCTCAAACGGATTTTAATATGCCTATGTGCTTTTATTGTCTATCGTACGTAAATTCTTAATTAATTCTAAGACTGCACAATACTTTCAATATTCTAACAGAAATCATAAACCCGACAGGATTTTCGACGATATATTGATTTAACAATCATGCTCCAGGAAACTACAGTTATGCCCCTTTCTATGTAAGATATTGAGTTTTCTAACCAAGCCCAAAATAACTGCGAAATTTACAATGTATTCCTTGTGAGTGTTTTTAAGCTTAACCTGATCCTACACTGGCTGACGATTTTATAATAGGAAAATCATGATTGTTCCAGAGCACAGCGTTGAAAGCAGGAAAGACACAATTGTTCTGCAAAATGAAAAGTCTAAATTGTAGTGTTATAAAATTACGTCTACTTCTTCTAGAAGTTGGGTAGCGGCGTTTGGTTGAATCAAGACCATCTTGAAAAAATATTAATTACTTTAAGTCAAAATAAGCATGGTCAATTTTCAATCTAGATCTTCCTGTTTCCACTTGTCTTTTTTTTCTTCGTTGTTTAAAAATGTCTTAAATATAGACTAATTAAACTATTAGGTGGTCGGGTGATCGGGTGGCATTTGCCTTTCACCAAGGCGGCCGGGGTTCAATTCCCCGATTGGACGTAAAAATGTATGGGGTGACCTGCCCGACCACTTAGGTTTTCTCCGGGTACTCCGGTTTCCTCCCACAGTAACATCTGGGCCAACAAGGGTGATAAGTTCAAGTTGTAAAACTTGTTTCATAATTGTTGTAAAATAAATTAAGTTTATTATAGACTTTTGTTTGATTGTAAATATATATTATCTAGTTACAGGAAAGGACTCAATAAGTTGGCATAACTTGTGTCTAATCCTTTTGTAAATATTTATGCAATAAAATGTGTTTAAGCTTGAAATAATAATATTCTTCATTTTTTGGGTGATTTTCTGTCTGGATTTCCTTCTTCATCAGGTTCCGAAAATAGAGAGGAAGTGCTATCATTAGGAAAATCTGTAATAGTGTGATTAACTTCACATTGTTATTTCTTCAACATTTAATAATTCTCATATTTATGAAAAATTCAAACCAACAACGGCATCGAGGAATCACCGTGATTCTATTTGGTTTATCTTATCTGAACATATTTTATGTTCATTGCTTTACAACATTATTTAAATTTAAGGATTTGTGTTTTGTACATTGTTTTCCTCATTTATGCAACGTGTGACATTCCAAACAATTTGACGTTATTTTTGGTATTTTATTTCATGCATGTTGTTTTACTTGTGGAAGATAAAAAGTGAAACTTGAGTTGAAATATTTAATGCGGAATCACGCATCTTGTTTTTGCATTTTTCATTTTTTTTATTAGGAATAACACGCATTTTATTGATCAATTATTGAATTTTGTGGAGGCGGATATATGGTTATATGGACCCATGAGAAAGCGATATTGACCGAGAATATTTGCAGAATGTTTTAGAAGCTTATGTTAGAGCTGTAAACCGAAAATTCGATTGACTCTATGTTATACTAGTATAAATCAAAATGAAAGGAAGTGTGATCACTTCAATGCTTCAGTGGGCTATAACGGATTAGCTTGATGCTTTTTGACGAAAAGTAAGTCTGGGGTTAAGTAATCATGAAATGGAGTTTCGTTTTTAGATCAATTAATCAGTGCGCCGATAAATAAGGGAGTAAAACGTTAAAAAGGGCATATGGTATAATATTAAGGTCATTATAGAGAAATCAGGGCTCTTATTTTCAAAAATGTACCTGGTATATATATTCTACTTAATAATACTTTAGGTACTCCCATTTGTAAAAGTAGGTCACTGCTGCCCATTTCATAAAGACTAAATATCAGGCCAATGTACTCTACTCCGTTTGTTATTTAGTAGGGGTAAGATGCATACCGCTTTTCTTCATTTTAAATAACGTCAATTATAATGAATTGGAAATTTTGAAATGATGCATTCCTCTTCAGTATCCACAAGAATAGAATAATTTTATTTTTTTTTCATTTCAAAAATCGGGTTGTGACCAATAATATCTCTTTTAAAATGTATCCCATATACTTTCAAAAAGCATATCATGCGGCATTGTATAATGTAACTGATATAACGAATTAAATGGAATAGTCCATCTCTTTCATTTTTTTAATGGGAGATGGTGAAAATGCACGGCCAGACCGGGGTTCGTACATGGGAACCTCCGAACTCTAGACGGACGCTTTGCAAATTGAGCAACCTGGTCGCCGACGATCGACCAAGTCCCATTCCACTACACTTAAATTAAATATCTCTTATTTCATATACATTTTGAGATATTTTATATAATTTTGCTGACCATATATATACATGTATATTATACCACGGACTTAGATAATCTAATTCCGTGATTATACTTTATAAGACATTTCATACACTTTTAATAATTATATAATTTATATAACTTTCTTTTAAATTGTATCTCTTGCCGACGACATCTCTTAAATTATCATTTTTATTTCGAAATCATTTTTTCGGTTAAGGACGAGATAGTTTGCCATATATTCTATAATATCAGCGAAATATATGCAGCATATGGCTCCCCTTACAGGGCCCCTGGATACAAAAGTGGGCGTGTACCCATATGACGGTAGTCCCTTGCATCGATACAAATATTTTATTTTTAAACAATTATGTTGGAAGAAATTTTAATGACTTCAAAATCACTAAAATAAAGATATTTTTATTCCAATTCTATACACAAAATTGAAATATACGAGAATAATAGAAATGATAAATTGTTGTTTGTTTTGATATAAGCGATCTAATCATGGCTACAGAAAAACAGAAATCTGCGGTCAGAAAGAAGACCACTATGGATATTGCTTAATAATTGTCATTTGGAGAAATTAAAAAGACAAAATGGCATCAATATTGAAAAACCAGATCCTGAAGCATCTGTCTAAGTAAGTAAATTTGTAACAATTCGATTGTAGGATGTTTGTTTAAACGATATTTTGCAGTACCAGGAGATGAAATTTGTGCGAACACCGATGTTTTGATAATTTCATTATTTGCATGTGTAGAGTATGTAAGCTGTTTAAACCCCTATTGAGGGTCATATGATACGTGACTGACCAGTACAGGTTTGTCCGAGTGAATACTGGACATTGTCTAGAGTTCATCCAATGTAACGATAATTGTAAAGAGGTTTTACAGCCGATACATTACAACACCTTTAGTCGGTTGGTCATCCGTCTTTTCTAACCTGTTTGCATGGTAACTACATGCAGCTTATGTCTACATACAGGGACCCCCTTCCCCCCTTATTTTTTATGAATTAAATGTGTTAATGTGTATATTTATTGACTACATTATCATTGTCAGGTATACCAGGTTGATAAATATATATTTAAACAATGTTAATTAGATATTATAATAAAAACACACCTGATTAATTACATACCAAACAATGTCCTGTATTATTTTTGATATAAGACAAAAAGAAACCTTGTTATTTATTTTTTATTTTCCTTAAGTATCATGCTAATTACCTCAATGTTTGTTTCTCTTTCGAGAGATTTGGAGCTCTATAGTTATTTTACTTCACTCTTTATGAAAGAGTTATGAACTTTCAATCCTGTAAGGTTATTAGGAAGTGTTGGATTAATCAGTAATTAATAAAAAGATTTTCAATGATAGCTGAACTCTGCAGAAAAGCTAACATTTTAGCAAAATGCTAAAGGTTTTTGATGGTTCATGTCATCATGAGTTATCAGAATCATTATCATAAGTGTTTGACCTGTCATCATTATCATAAGTGTTTGACCTGTAAATGAATATCACTGTTACTACTTATTACGTGTAATGGCTTAGAATGTCATATAATTCTTGCTCTATATGTGAGCAATAGCAATATTTAAGCAATGACTATTTTTGCAAATGTTGTTATGGTCCTATAACACACGGATATTGCTATTGATGACAAACTTTAATAAAGCCTGGTAGGTACTTGTTAGAGTAGTTACACTTTATTTCGTTAATTCAAACAGTTCTTTGAACAGCAAATTAAGTTTTGACGACAATGAAATTGATGACGTTACAATAGCATATGTTGTTATAGTCTCATAACAACATTTACCTTCTCAATGCATTGCAATGGAAGGATTCAGAGCAAATGTAAATATACCTGTATGATTTTTTCAAAATATCCTTTGTGTTACTTTACAATCTATGCAGGTTCATGTATTGTAGGGAGATCTAGAGGAAACTTGAGTTGATTCCTTGGCTCCTGTAGCCTTAAACATTGATACTAGATGTGGAACTAATTTGCGGTGAAAAATAATGATCAAATGTAATTGTCTAAATGATAATTTTTAATACATATGACATATCAACTTTTTTCTTACGGATGCCTTTAATATTTTGAATAAGTATATGCATGTACAGTACAGAGGATGACTTGGGTATTTATATACACTTCTTTAACCCATAGAAGTATCCTTACATCTAAACATGTACTTCAATATTTTGACAACCAAAAAAACACCAGATTAATTGTTTATTGTGGTCATTAAATAACATTGCAAATTATTTACTTGACCATTTTGCACACACAGCAATACAAAATGTTTGTCTCGTGAACTCAATATTTGTTGTGTAGGCCCATGGACTCTGAATTTCAAACTTGTTCCACTCTCGTAATACAAATGTACTATTAAACATAATGGTAGGCTGATGCAGAACCATTCTGTGCCGCCTACATAATTTTGAAGTTTTTTGAACATTACATGAACCTTAGAACTGGAGGATTACTAGCTAGACTTGTGCACTGTATGTACTGTGTGATTGCCATCACCTACTTAAATGCGTGCACATATATGGATGCTCATTATCATGACGAAAAATAAGGAAGCTTTAGTTTTCAAAGGGTCAAAAAACATAAATGATTTAAATGAAAATGTGTGTGAAATGTGTGTGCATGTAGGTTGGGGTGTGGTGGGGTCAGGAATGAGGTGTGGTGGGGTCAGGAATGGGGGGGGGGGGGGCTTTCACATGAAAGTTTAATGGGTTGGAGCAACTGTGTCCCTGCCTGATTTGTCATAACAACCATAGGTTTCATCTCTAGAAAGTACCCCTCATCCGGAATGTTTACAACTTTTGAACCATAGTATAAAACTTCATGAACATGAAACTCTGTTATTAACTGATCTTGAGATCATTATTTTTGCACACCTCTGTTAGGGGTTGAACCTATGACCTCTGGTTTACTAAAATTAGTTGATGCTTTACTGGATGAGCTGAAGAAAAATTCTCCCTTCATGTCAGTGAGAAGTAGTTACTGTAGTCTATTTTGTCAGGGTGTCACTATATATAACCAGATGTAATCTTATTGCTATATGCTATACATTAGACCTCCTTTATGTACCTCCTATAAAAAAATCAAATTATATATGTAAGTGAAATATTTAAGTTTTACTTTATACACAAGCAATGCCTCTGTATTAAACGTGTCACAACGTTTTAAGACCGACTGGTCCCTTTGTCAAGCTATACGTGAGTGAAAATCTTGTCCAATATAAAAAAAAAAATATATATAATTCCACATTATGGAAAATACCGAGATTTAAGCCATCAAAATCTTTTCTTTAATTTGCTGACCATATGTACCACTACCTTCTCCCAGTATTAAATTGACGGTGGTGGTGCAATGACATCATTTTTTGACACATTCCCCCTGGTGTGTTTGCCGTATATTTCATTTTGGTCTTCAAAATTGATTTGAAAAGCAAATGGGAAGCAGAGCTAGACTAATTTGATATTTATTGATAATGTCGCTGTCAGGTAATTGAACAATGAAGGAAGCTTACACACTCCATATTTTCAGGTAAATGATGAATCTGGTGTCTTTATTTAGACACAGTTTTCTTCCAGTAACAACTTTCATATTTTCACAACTGCAACAGAGACATGAAGGTCCGTTTATCCCTGCTGTTCCCAATTCAAGCTGAAATCCCTCATTAACCCTTTCACCACTGTAGACCATAATGGACTCATCCAGGTCAATGCATGGGATAGTCTACTAAGTTACATAGGGGTGAAAGGGTTAATAAAGCATTATGTCATTCAGGAATATCAAATTTGTTGATGCATCAGCAGCTAATATTCTAGCAGCTTTTGTATTTTTTGGATGACTTCCGGATCAGCTGGAACAGAATAAATGGAATTTCACTCACTACAGTCAAACCTGGTCTTACTAACATCTCCATTAAAACACCACCTGTATTAAAAGGCCACTTTTAGTATTTCCCACTGTGGCGAGTTCATTGTTAGTTGAACCTGTGTTGAAAGACCACCCCCATTAAGAGACCACCTGTATTAAAAGGCCACTTTTAGTGTTCCTCATTGTAGTGATTTTATTGTTAGTTGAACCTGTGTTGAAAGACCACCCCCATTAAGAGACCACTTCTATTTAAAGGCCACTTTTAGTGTCCCTCATTGTAGTGATTTCATTGTTAGTTGAACCTGTGTTAAAAGACCACCTCCATTAAGAGACCACCTGTATTAAGAGACCACCTGTATTAAAAGGCCACTTTTAGTGTTCTCATTGTAGTGATTACATTGTTAATTGAACCTGTGTTAAAAGACCACTTTTTTCTACTTTCCAAGGGTGGTCCCTTTACACATGTTACTGTAAATGTATTTATGTGATTATTTTTGAGTCCTTGGGGACTCCCTTATTGAAGCTGATGTCTTCATTACATGAAATACGGTATTGTCTCTATAATTACAATACATGTGAAGTAGATTGTGGTAATGTATGCAAAGTTTACCACAGGAATTAGGGACCGACTATATAGCATTAAGTTGCTATAGTCAAAAATTCATTGAGAAGTTTTGATGGCCATGAGATCATATTCCCTGGACAAAATATGAATATATTATCAGCAAGAATTTGCAATAAGCATGTTCATCGATGTTGTACTAAAAAAGTAACTTGTTTCACTTTATCAATATTAATAGAAGCCTACATAGAAAGGTTGATAGTGAGCCAAATCATTCATTCCAACTAGTACTCCAGACCGCAATTTTACGGTCACAAATATACAGGTACTACTTGTGTAATGCACATCTCGGATGGGAAGTCGAAAATTCTCCTTAAATATCCATAGCACGAGAGCAAGAGTGTATGCAAGTGTGTTTTGCGTTGTATTTTGTAAAAATAATACGTGTAAAAAACAAATAAATATGTTGGAGAATTAAAAAAAAAAGAAGAGTATTATCACGGACTTAGATAACATCTAATTTAATTCCGTGTTATTATCAATTTAAGAAATACATATATGCAATGTCCACCTCGGATCCTACTGTTTTATCAATATAAGAAAGAAAATTAGTGCAAACAGCTTTACAACAAATCAACTCGTTCACCCCTGAATTTTCATAATGAACTATGCCAACCTTCGAATTGGCCGAGTTCAAATGTGTCTTCAGGGGTGAATAAGTTAAGCGTTATTGAAAAATAACCACCATAGCCAATGAAGTAAAATCAATCAAAACAGATGTGTGCAAGTGTAGATACCCGAAGTACAGGTTTGCTATCAGACACTACGTATACACTACTACACACCCGAGGTAAACATGCCACGCTCTGTAAACACGGCCTACATTGACCTACTTCACAACCTGTCGGCAACCTTGCAGAACAGGAAGTAATATTTCTGAATAGTTAACGTCTGCACATGTCGTGGAGCATACTCAACGCAATAACACAACGGAATTACTGGGGATATATTCTTGACGTTGACATCCTAGTAACCCACATCAGTTAATCAGTGATAATTGATTATCAGGTAGCTATGCTATAGTGTGAAGATTTACAATCGCGTTTTATGAACACGTGCCTGGACTGGTGTAGGTGTAAAGTAAAGATTTAGTGACATAAACAAGTGTATTTTGCGACTGTTATTCCATATCAGTTATAACAGACAAGTGTCTGGGTTTATTAATATATTTCCTTGTCTCTACCTCAACTTTTTTCATCGACATGGCAACACCCATAGATCAAATCACTCTCCGCAAGAAAGGCAAGACGACCTATATTGAACACAAGGGGAGACAACTGGAACTTTACTGTGAGAAATGTGATGCACTTGTCTGTAAGAAATGTCATTTATCAACTCACAAAGGTCATGATGTTCTTGAACTCAGCGATATCGCTCCTCAAAAGAAACAAGACATTCAAAACTTTATTGACAGAGCTGAACAAAAAGACCTGGTACAGCTTGGGGAATATATCAAATCTACTGATACACTACTTAAAGACAACACCAGCAAATTTGAGAAACTTTCACACAAGTTAAAAATGCAAACAAAACAATTGAAGCAAGATCTTGACCTGCTTACAGCACAGACGCTCTCTCTTTATCACAAAATGGAGGAAGATAATACCAAACTAATACAGAAATACAAACAGGACCTTGATATGTACGTCGTACGACACACAACTCAACAAGAAATTGAAGAATGCAAAGCAGCTCACCAGCATGGAGTAGGTTCCCACATGGAAATCTACAACACAGGATGTGAAATTCATTCCAAAATAAGTGTCCCTATAAAACCTGTCCTGGGTACTGCCAGTTTCACTAGGCTCAACATCACCTAGAACTGGCCGGAGGGAAAATTGACGCCTTAGCTCAAGGTGAAGCTTTAACTGACCAGGAGGGTGGTCAAGAACCATCCTGACTGCATCGAAACAGTCTGAACCAAAAGGGTAGAAGGCAGTGAATTGTACAAACTACTGCCACAGACCAAAGTGTTGGACCATTTGGGGCCTCCAGTTTATATGGATTCTATATGCCCCACCACTAATGGTCAGGTGTGGACCTATGGGAGTAACACATTAACTCTCCTGGACAGGAAGGGGGAGATAATACTGCAGGTCAAACACAAAGCAGCCATCAATGACATATGTCTGTCACCGACAACACACACACACTGTGGGTCTGTGGTAAAGAAAGCAACGTCACAGAGCTGGTGTCCGGACAACTAGCACACAGATTCAGCACCAAGACAACTAACACACAGATTCAGCACCAAGGAGAAACCCACGTGTATCTGTGTCACTGCTAGTAACCATGTCATTGTGGGGATGGCTGCCTGGCAGATACCTCAAGCATTGTAATGTGTCAAGTCCCATATATTAACTTTAACAATGAACAAAATCACTCTGTACCTATTTATTATTTATAAATTAAACTTTTTTTTTTACAAAGACCAAGAATATGTTGATCTCATTCTTTTGATGCAAAAACCATTAGCTCCTCAATTTGGGAAGTAGATGTTGTTTGTCCCAAGTTAACAAATTATGAAATTCTTCATCAACCCGCATGTAATATAACGAACATGGTCCAGGTGATTTAACACTAGATTATGTGGACACTAATCGGACTCAATGAAGCTACCAAATCTTGCCTGTTTTATTTGCCTATGAAATTGACCTGATAAACATTGCATATGATTATGTTTTCAGATTTGGAATTAATTATTAAAAAAAAAAAAATATATCAATTTATAATCTGTTTTTACATTTTATTATATACTATTGTCATGATGAAATATCACTTTTTACTACATCGCTGTACAAGTCCTCAAATGACAGACTATTTTTTACATTGATCTAGTATCATTGAAAAACTATAAAAATCCACAAGTCCAAATTATTAAGATATGTGTTTAATAGAATGATTGAATATTGCTTTGGTCAAATTCACAAGTATATCAATTGAGCTGGTCTTGAAACTAAATCAGTATCAACTGCTTCAAAGGTTAAATCCTTAAACGTATTGTCATTATATATACGGCTTCAAAGGTTAAATCCTTAAATGTATTATCATTATATATACTGCTTCAATGGTTAAATCCTTAAATGTATTATCATTATATATACTGCTTCAAAGGTTAAACCCTTAAATGTATTATCATTATATATACTGCTTCAATGGTTAAATCCTTAAATGTATTATTATATATACTGCTTCAAAGGTTAAATCCTTAAATGTTATCATTATACCAAGTATTATAATTTGATAAAGAAGTTTCACTTGATAAAGTGGTTTGCCTTTATTAACATCGTTGGATATAGTAGTTGCATTCAATGAAGTAATTTCACTATGTGAAGTAGTTTCAAAATATTATTGCTGACAAAGTATTTAAGTATGGTCAATTTATATGTTCCATTGTTCATGCATAGAAAATGCCACAGCTCCAAAGGAACAAAATAACAAACACACAGTACATACTTAAGTTAATTTTAATTAAATATAATGTCCATATTGCCTTTATGACCAGTGTTTTCTGAAGCAAAATCCTTTTTCACTACTAGTAGTATAAAAGCAGCATATCATTTGTGCTTAAAATTAATCTCAGTATCATGTCAACGTATCAAATTCTGCTGCAGTATTTGACTACAAATCCTAATTACCAATCTGCAATGATTGAAGTGAATTGAAGACATTCTTCTCTCAAACAGTACAATATTGTTATTCCCTACAGAACAATTTGAACACATTTTACCTGTGTGCTTGAATCTAATATGGACACAAAATCATATATTTTCCATATATGGACATTGACTATAATTTGCTTTGCTGTGACTCATTAATGACCATGTCCATATATGGATGTGACCCATAAGTGGTCATGTCCATATATGGATGTGACCCTTAAGTGGTTATATCCTTATATGGGTATGACCCATTAGTGGTTATATCCTTACATGGGTATGACCCATTAGTGGTTATATCCTTGTATGGGTATGGCCCCTTATATGGGTATGACCCATTAGTGATTATATCCGTATATGGGTATGACCCATTAGAGGTTGTCTTTACATAGACATGACCCAGAAGAGACATACCCTGATATTTATGGAGGGTGAAGCTACATACATTACAATCACAGCTGCTAACAAAATTTGTACCATGTGACACTAACACACAATATATATATATTTTTTGTTTTACATGTCTGCTCGACCTCAATTATATCTTAAATAGCACTTTAATTGAGATGTATAAAACACATGCAGTTATTAATGAATTTCAACATCTAAATCTATGCTTTTTGATACATAAAACTATTCATATGATTCCAATTGCCAGAATAGTGTATACATTTTCAATGGAGTTGTTCCAAGAAAGTACTGTCAAAACTGACAAGTTTGCTAAATATTTATATTTAACACTGCTGAATCTATGAACTTTTACAGCTATTTAATCTAACGACATTTGATAAAATTCCACCTAGGATGCTTTTATTTTTCATATCTCACCAAAATTGACCTTTCCAAATATTTCCATAATAGGAATCTCATATTGATAGAAAGTAAGTAGTGTGGGTGTCTACGGAAAGTCTCGCCGAGTAAAGTGTGGGTGTCTACAGAAAGTCTCGCCGAGTAAAGTGTGGGTACCTACAGAAAGTCTCGCCGAGTAAAGTGTGGGTCTCTACAGAAAGTCTTGCCGAGTAAAGATGGCGAGACTGATGCTGCTGCTCAATATTACTGTGATGGAGACTGGAGAAAGGAAAACCAGCAAACTTAAGCTACCTTCATATATTTTACAAATTATAAGTATTTTTCCTCTTTATAAAGAATGACCAACTAGAATTTGCTACCTACGTGTTGTTAGAGATGCCCCCTGTGAGGAAATGCCTTCACACAACTATAGTACCAATGCATCCCAGAACAGCGAGCTAAAAACATTAATTTAAAAATGAATCTTAGTCTTTTGTACAAATGACCACTGGAACTGCTCTAGATTAATGATGTATTTTCCAGGAATACGTAAACAAACGCACTGTTACTCTGTCTGTCACTACAGGTTTACTAAACACATTCACAAAACACTGCTATGTAAGGTAGTAGTTAATAACAACCCACAGTAAACTCTGTCCAAACCGACCTCTGTCCAATCTGGATATTTGTCTAAACCTGCGAAATAAATTGGTTCTGATAATGTACAATCCAAAATTCTGTGCAAACCAACCGTTTTACACTGTCCCAGGGTGCATCCTAAATTCTGTGCAAACCAATCATTTTCTACTGTCCCAGGGAGCCCGGTTTAGACGGAGTGAACTGTATTATAGAAGAGTGGGTTAGAGTTTATAAGGTAGTAATCCTAATAATCCATAATGCCTATGCCATTGTTTACATAGTGAAGCTCTCAGAATGAAGCAGCTGCCCAGGGGTCATAGAGGTCACCTGGTCAGTGGTTGATGGTGTCAAGGTTATCCAAACATCCCGATGACTTGGAGTTTTAACTCTTCGTACCACACAAGTCTTCCTGTGGTCCATGTGTTTTATAAATCACATTTTTTTTGCAGAAATGAATGACGAAAATTTAATAATTGGATCTACTGAAAATTAAGACCATTGCATTAATAAGCAATTCTTCTCAAATTATAATGTGAAACATATTTATGTCTGTCCTTGTTCACTCAAGTTTATTGTGCAGTGTCTGTCTGTTTGTCCGCCGCGCAGATGAAACTGATGACGATCGATGGATACAACACGATGTCGGTAAGATTCATGCCGAAGAATTCACAACATAAAACATTGAAAAACAGCACATGTTGACTTGTTGAAAGATTTACCTACAAAGAAAAACAACAGAAATCAGACAACGGCCGAACTTTACAATTCTGTACAATAACATTACAATTTCCTGTAAAAATCTAACTGAATAAATATAAAGAACAGGTTTTTGAACTTAATAAATAAAAGAGAAGCAACTGCAGGTTTCCAGAACTGAATTGGTGCTATTTACTTTCCAATTTTTTTCCTGCAGGCCACTTTATAACAGATCACAGTTTTTTGGTGACTGCTATATTTTTTCAATGTACAAAACAAATTGCTTACTTTCAGATGTTAAAATTATCCAGTCAAGCATCTCTAAGGCCAAAAAAAAAAAAATTACTTGGTTCTCAGGCTCGTTTTCAAATTTCGTTTTAGGGCACCGCATTGCCGATTTTATCGTGAAAGTAATAAAAAAAAAAGTGTGAATGCGTCGGCCGCCGTCTTAAAAAAAATCCGTAAAATTGGTCCGCATCTCGTTTTTACTCGTTAGTCGCCCTAGTCCCGAAAACGTTTGAATAAAGATAAGGAAATTGATATAAAGGCGGCAAGCGTTGAAATGATTATGACTTATTAACCTCGTGTACAAATGGCGCTCATTTCGGTACAAATAAGGAATGGAGGGTCCGTGATTCTTCCCTGTAACATCGTGTGGGGGGATTTTCGGAGGCTTGCTCCATGACGGATCTCTACACAACTATAAAAAACGGTAACATTGATCTGGGAACGTGTTCGTTCCCAGATAAACTCTGTTCTGCTAAAGTATCTGTGTGTTGGGCGACAAAAAACGGACACATTTGACAAGGTAATGCCCACAATCAACGCTTTACAAACTACACAATAAAAAAAAAATCTCCCTCGTCTCATTTTTGCCATGTAAAAAGGGAAAAAAATTACCTCCCTGCCTCATCTCTTTTGAAAAAAATTGGCCTGAGAACCAAGTAATTAATTCTTTTGGCCTAACAGTATTGTTGATATCATTTTTACTTATACATGCAATAAATGCTTACAGCAAGTAACTTTTGTGTCTATGATCAGGTTCCTGATGTGTTTATCTGAATGCTACTTAAGTCAGAGATGAGGATGAGACAGCTCCTCACACATCAGAAGCCAACATGTCACAACTTACCTAAAATCTAGATTTGTTTCCTAGCTCAACTTCAAACCTGTAAACAGAAAATAGGATTATATCATAAATACAATAAATCAATAGCATGCTGAATATAAATAATAAATCTATATAAACAAAATTGTTTAAATAATTTTGAAAAAAATTCATTAAAATTAAAACAAATGTGTAACTTCATCAACATACACACAGGTTTAATGATAGACTTATCTGGGAAAATATTGAAAAATAGAGAAACAATAACTAAACCATTTTGAAAGACTATCAGCTTTAACATGGACTTTTAAATTTCGAAATGAACATCATAACCAATTATCACAAATTCTGGGATCTTAATCTCTAGATCTCCTGACATAGGAGGGCTCTGATGCTAAAGTCTCAAACAAGATCAGGGGGGGGGGTGTACAGAG
>JAUMHH010182612.1:0-14865 GCA_032359455.1 Chlamys rubida | reverse complement strand
TCTAGAAAAGTTAATATTATACATTGTCAATTACGAAACCGCAGTAGCTCTTTAAATTACGACCTTTATAAAGCTCATCTTCGAGACGACTCTACCTGCGACTGCGGATATGACTCAGAAGACTCTTCCCATTTCTTATTAAACTGTAAAAAAAATATCAATCTCGTATTATAATGCTTCAATCCCTCGACTGGTATAATGAAATCACTGTGGAACACCTTCTCTTTGGAGATGCAAATCTTGACACCAATCTAAACCATTCATATCATAATCGTTACCATATAATACAGACTGCGTGTCTGGGTTTCCTGATCTAGTCGGCTAAGTACGAAAGGCTCCTAGGAATTCACAGAAGGACTTGGAGTGACACAGAAGAAAGGCAAACGCAGCACGGAATGTGATTGAACTTTAGAAAAGCAGAGGGCTATGTGTATATAGATTAAGTCTATTACTGACGCCGACACGCTTAGGAAACTCACTAACGCGATTTAAGTAAACCCTTTGAATACACATTTCAAAATGTATACGTTGGTGTCTCTAATCCTATCCTGCATTACCTCTTTTGCTGTAGCTCCATCTTCACCTTTGAAATATTCTTATATATAACAAAAACAAACTTTTTAGGCTATTGCGTGACACATTAATTTTTCTTTCAGCTTGTGGCTGTAAGGATTATCACCAGATTACCTAGTTACTCAAGTAGAGAATCATTGTATTTTGAAATTGGTCTAGAAACTTTATCTGAACGTAGAACTCGGCGGAAATTACAACTGTTTTATAAAATCTATAAGAATCTTACAACATACTATCTTGCCTCTTCATTTCTCCCTACAGTTTCAGAAAACACACACTATAACCTCCGTATTGCTGAAAATTACTGTTTACCTATTTCACGACTTCAATTAACAAATTTGTCTTTTTTCCCTTCCACAAATCGACCAGTTGGACCTTAATATATAAGACACAGCGTTTCATACAAAGTTTTAAAGATACTCTTCGCAGGCTAGATACGTTACAAGTCCCTATATATTATCTTATTGGTGGTTGAAAAAGTAATATTTTACACACCAGATTGAGAAATAACTCTATTACCTTAAACAATCACTTATTTCATGCTAATTCAATAGATTTTCAGCACTGTCAATGTGGACATCCTATCGAAGATACGTATCACTTCTTTTTTATTTGTAATAAATATGCGGATCAGAGAATTAAACTCTACCGCGAATTAAATGATTTCATTCCACTTGACTTGCAGCTCCTACTATACGGTAATAATGAATTGTCCTATCTAGAAAATATCCTAATAGCCAAACAGACACAGCAATTTATGTTCTCTCTCTCTGAAATTAAGCCATGCACTTGATCTTTCTCTGTGCAAACGGATTAGTATAGTAGAGACGGAAGAACCAGCAAGAACTGAGTCCACAGAAGAAAGCTACAAGGCACGGGACGCGATGAGCATTTGAATAGCAGAAAGTTGATAATAGTCAATAAACAATCACTAGTTCCGTTTGGTTAAAGAAGGAAAAACTACATGGTCCGAGATAAACTGTTATTTCATTGCCTGCTACATTACTTGAGTCTCTCTCACTTTTTTAACGCGCTATTAAGGCCGTTAATGACCCGCACAGTCGCTTATAAACTTCATTGAGTGGGGAATAACATGTCGTAAAGCAAATGGGGGAACATTCTGGTTTACCGGGATTCATATAACTACGTTGATTGGGCTTATGTGATTGAGGACGTCAGACTCTACTACAGGAACATAATACGTCGTACTTGACGCAACTAGCTATCTGCATGCATTTTATTTATTCATTGCATATTAATTTGTTTTAATATTAACTGCTAAATTTAAAGCATATGTTTTAAAAGGTTCCGCTTTAACTCACTAATCTTACTGCCATCTGCAATTTATCCATATTTACAGGTATAAATACATCAAGTCTACACCAGTCCTACCTCCGTCGTTAAGGTGAGTAGGCAGGTCTTCTTCCACCAGTTGAAAATCCGATCGTTTGGCTTGTCCCTGAAAGCCAGCCTTTAGGGTCCAGATCTTGCATTTACTCATGTTGTGATTTTTAAATACTGTTTACTGCTCCGGCTCACAAACTAATCTGTATAACATCCTTCTGCCTCTCTTTATATACTTTTTCAGAAAATGCAATATCATTCCGCACCCAGTAAAACACGCGCATAGGGAGCAGTAATATCCTCACACTAAGTCGCTGTTACTTAGATCATACTACCCTTCAGTCCAGTTTGTCACCGGATATTTATTTACAAATAGACAGAACATTACAGTTTGTCACCGGATTAATTTTTTTTAACATTTTTACATTTTTACACAAACCGCCACTTAGTTCGTCACCACAGATAAGAGAGGGACCTCGGTGTATACATAACATATATACGTGCAGCGTACATATACAACGTAGGTCTACATTGTATGGATTTTTATTGAACCTTTAGTTGCATTTGCATTTACATTTCTACTACAACTTTAAATATGGAAGTACGTTAATGAAGAGTTTTAGTATATACTATTCAAAATATCTGCTAAAATAATAACATAAACATTTGGAAAATGTTCATATACTGCATGCACAGACATGTTTACAGAGAAATCCGTATGTTATTTAATTTTGAAAAATACACTAGAAATACATGTACTATAGAGTCATTTTTTACCGTTCCGTTTAACTATTTATTTTTTTGTTAATAGAGAACGCATAACTAGACTCAGAATATTTGTATATATATATTGTTAATTCATTAATACCTAACCGGAGATGAAACATTACTTTTAATCAACGTATACCTATTTATCACCTTTAGAATAAAGCTGTAATCAGGTTTTGATAACATCGTTATACAGGTGTGTTAGAGGTGAGCCTGCGTCCTGCATTCCAGTTTAACGCCTCAAGAGAAACAGAAACCAAAGTCATTGTTCCGGTTTAATCCGGATACCTGTAAGTTTTATTTTCAGAAAGATTATCTTTTATCAATGTCATGGGTTCACAACTCATAAGAAGGAGTGATGCTCCATTACAGTTGGATCAATAGGTAAACATATCTAGTGATATTAAGGACGTGTGACCAAGTATACACAGGTAATATGCAAGTTATATCTTAGTTACTCGAGAGTAATTCACAACTAAACACAAATAAAAAATACACAAGTCTTATCATGTAATGTACAAATTATACACAGATATTATATAATGTAGGAAAACACATAATATAACGTGTACACAACTATTACAAAAACAATACAAGGTACACACCAGTAACACATCAACTACTTATACATTATACAAAATATACGGGTAATACTTAATAAACGAGAATCACATGTTAATACTGACTAACTTACTGTTGCTTTCTTTCTGTAATTATGTACATAATATTTGGAAATTGATCGACATTGATCAAATTCACAAGGATTTGAAAAGAATTGGTAGGATCTGAGAATCAGTTAATGATTAGGACTTGTTCTGATGTGTAGGGAAAATAGTATAAGGGTTTTGGTCAACGCTTGGTAAAAGTTCTAACCTACAATGATGAAATATGATTATACCATCACATGATATCTAGTTCGCCATGAATGAATAGTTCAAGAGAAAAAATTAAGTGCAAGCTTATATCGTTGGCTTATATAATAGTGCTGATCTCAATACTGGACTGAACTAGATCGACTTAAAATCTTTAGTGCTTCATCCCCAAGAAATATATCAAAATAAAATGTTACTTGAGGTCACCAGAATCTCCCGACCGAGTCGTGCTGGTTTAAATGAGTTTTTTAAGCATATGGTATCATTTGTTCATAACCAATTTATTCAATATCATAAAGCTTATTCCTGACACTCCCAACACTGAAGTGAAAACTGTCGATTCATTCATATTTGTGAGTCACTAAAATGTAAAAAAAAAATGGAAAGCTCAATATTTATCCCTGCAGAATTCACGAACAGGACTAAAGAACATACATATTAAAAAGGAATCTTCAACGATAATCCTAATATTGAGTTTTCCTTAATCATACCTTTTCTATTTTATTCACCAAAATGGTATAAAGAACAAGAAATAATATGGTCGAAGCCTTCAGACATCAAATGCTACTGAAAACCTAGAGAAATAAGAATATTACAAGAAGCAACTTATTCCAGAACTAGGGAAAATAAAATAAAAACATACATAGAAAGCAGTAGACTTAAAGTCACTCTGAGTTCTTTTTTATGATAGTTCATGGTGAAACAGTTGCTCCCACTATGTAGTAAAATCCCTTCCTTTAACTCCTGTAAATCAAATGTAAACTATTACTGTTCTCTCTACACACTGTACAGGGGCACTGTAGTGTCCAGCCAGAACGAACGGTGTCGACACTGACATAAACAGAGGTAAACAGGATATTATAAATCGTTTAGATTATCTTAAACTTTTATGGTGATAGAGTAGGGAATTAATTATTGAAAATGAACTACCTTAGCGCCGTAATGGATTTGTATTATGTAACAGTGAATGCAATTAATATGTTTAAGGGGAAAATCTGATAATCTTAAGTATTTCTGCTTATCAACATGGATGTAAACATGCTAGGTATTTCACTGAGACATAATTTGTCAGATACATTTAAATTGTAGTTTTACCAGTGCTATACCTTAACCTACTAGATTCGGTCTTAGTAGACTAAGTCCTCTACATCTTACTCTGTTATCCAACATGTTACAAAGTATATATTCTACCTTGGTAAATATTGGCATAACTTTAAGTGATCATGACCGCGGTACTAGTATTGAATAACACGTGAGTATGTAAATAAGAAAGGATGTGACGAACTCTTTTTATTGTTAAAAAAATGGGTTAATATAGTATATTAGCATAGTTTAAAAAATGGTACAGAAGCGAAGCTTTTACATCTTATAATTGCATATTTTAATATAAGATGTACATGCACTGTAAAGGTAGTGTGAAACGTTGAGGCGTTGATATCATTTTTGTTTTCTTAATTTGATATGCATATCTCTCAGATTTATATTGTTTCGTCTGAACAACTTACTGTTTTGAAAAGGCCTGAAACTAATCTTACTTAGAAAGGGACAATCACCATAAACTTACTTCTTATATATTGACAAATTTTAGCTGTTGTCCTCTCGCCCAGAATGTCTGTTCGTTAACAAAAACAATAGAAATGGACAGTGCAGGGGGGTACTACGTTTTATAGAAATCAAACGATCATGTGTCCCCAGTCATGGATATTTTAATAAAACAAAATCTTGACTTCTTACCTTTAAATATATAAATGCAGGGCGTTTGAAGTTTATAAGATTTTAAATGGTATGTTGCTATCTATATTACCAAATCTTATAGAGAGGAAGGAGGTATTTTATTACCTTTCACAAGGCTATAACTAGTGTAGTTCTAAAAGATGGACACCTCTGCATTTGGAAGGAGATCATATAGATTTGAGGCCTCCTGAATGGGGAACAACTTGCTTAATGAGCTGAGGTAAATTGAAAAGTATGTATCATCCGTAGGCTGCTCTGTATACGAACAAAGAAGTATGAGTTATCTCCCTTTGCATATCAGCAATTTATCTTCGTACTTTAAAGAAAAAAATTCAAAGAAGCCTTTAATGATTCATAAACCCTTACAAAGTAAGCAAATTTGTCTTTTCTAATTTGTGGTCCGCTTCACTGTTGTTCTATCTGGCGTTCTGGCGTTCTTGTAGTGTAGAAAGTTGAACATATATTTGTTTATCCCTCGTGTGATCCAAATGCATGGCGAGATTAAACGCTCCAGTATTTTAAAATAGTTCTATAAGCCCAATTAAATATTGATACTGTTTACATAGCGATTGTCTTTGATGATTACCCTTCCGGAACCCCTGGTCTTATTTTCTTTGTACACTTCCAAAGTATTTATTCTTTGTCCATATTTTTGTGATGGTTTCATCAATTTTGATTTGTTCACTTTTTGGTTTTTCTCTTATTGGTTTCAGTTGGAGAGCGGACAACGTGAAAGTTAAGATGTTTGTTTTATTTTAATCAATTAAAGTTATTTCGTTTTTGTCAATAAAACATACTACCAATTGGTATAAAGTGCGTTGCACTCTAATTTTACCCTGCATCAAATTGAGACTAAATGGAATCACAAAACATCACCAACAGTTTAATTTGCATGAGGTTTTTCTGTATGTTGTCTACACGGAGGATTGAGTTCAGGGGTCATTGTTTTGTTTTTTATCTATCCACCATCTTTGAAAACAAAAACAATAACAAATGTGATTTGATTGCTTGGTAGGGAAACAAAGAAAAACTTATTACAGTGTATTAACATATGTTGGTTATATCAGTACATAATTAAATTGATTGAAATTCAGTATCTGGCATGACTTTCCAATTACCACTCTTGCATGTGACTGATATATGTTCCTGGACATGTGTTACAGGATATTATTCATAAGAATTTTGTTTCCTTAAAGTTTATGGAAAGCCAACATTATATAATGAAGAGATTTGTATAAATATATTAGCTTATCATCATAAGCCAGGGAACAATCAAAGTGCTACTCAAATGTTGGTAAAACTGACACATTTAACCAACAGCGTGCATGTGTTTCACGCACAGAATGAGGAAACGTATAATGATTATGTGGTACAAATTGCAGTTGGATTTATTTTAATATGATATAAAAAAAAACATTACAGTTCAGATTAACATGATATGTTGTAAATGCATCGCAGTTGTTACGCATGCATTATCAAGGAACATACATATGTGTTACTCAACCTGTCGAGTCGACACGCCTATATTTTTATGGGTCAGAGGTTAGCGCGTTGTTTACTTCTGTGTCATTTCTCATTAGATATAACCCGTTATACACATCACGATGCGGGAGTGTGTTCGTGATTATGTGACGTTGTCGTGTATGTCATGGTGTACACACAGACACCGGCTTATCTTATACCATCGCATTTGCATATTTTGTAATTATTAATTAAATAATGCAGGTTTAGTCAGTACACATGCGTATAAACAATATTTTAGGTTAGAAACCCTACCTGTATATATTGGCTTTCGTCATACAATCATCATCGGACCTTTATACGTCTAGTCCCATTTGTAGATCGCCGCCTTGAATTTAGACGAAGCACAGGCTTGTGCAATCCTTTCATTTAGGCTGTTTCAGTTGCTGAACTGCTTGGTTTTAAGGTCGATATTGCCCAAAAAAAATATTTTAAATCAACATCGTCGAATTTCTGTGCTCGGATTTTTCTTTCTTTTATGTTTTACTGGTTAAATGTAAACCTTTGAAAAATATATTAAAATGACAATCAATAATTGGTTGTGTGACAGTGGAAGTAAGATTAGTGTGTGTGACATTTTCAGTTATTACAAATTAAATATGTGGTACACATGAACATGTACTTTGCGTTGCATAAAAAACATTCCGAAAAGAAAACAAATACAAAAAAAATGTACTGGTTGGAATTTCATTAAATCATAAGGTTGTATAAAGAGTTAATTGGTAAAATCCTCTAATTTTTACCATGATCAAAGTCATTTTCGGTATGAATAAGAACGTCGATTATATATATTTCTAAATTGGTGCAGAATATGTAAACCCTCCTAGAGCTTTTGATTTACTCTGTTTCCATTATACATGCTTGTATTGTTTAAAAATCGGAACAACGCCATATTAACAGCCAAACAGAAATGAGATAGCATCACTATTGGGAATCTTGAGGGGAAGAAAAAGTAAAGCATATATATATATATATATGTATGTATGTATTAGATACAAATCATTAAATACAGCAGACAAAAATATGTTATAGCATGATGATGACAGATTGTCCGTGTGAAAAATATGACTATGTTTCCCTTATTATAATACGTCTTAAATATAGCACCGACGGTGACAATCGGGGGAGGTACGTATGCTACTACTAGATTATTATGTTTGTTTGTTCATGGTTGAACGGCCAATCGACACCATAAGGTCATTAAGGGGCATTTCACGGTAAAAGGATAATGCGGTCAGCGACTAAGGAAGGCAAGAAGGGAAAATATGTAGACCAGTGTAGGAGCTTGTTACGCCATGCTATGACCTCGTTGTTCCTATTCGTTCCTTCAAGCCAAAAGGGACATTAACAGAGAAAAGAAAATGAAGTTGTCAATTATATCATACTGTTTGGTATTTCGGTAATCATTAAAGAGTTTTATAATATAAGATTATACTCAAATAGCATGAGTTCGACAGTTGTTAACAAAAACATAAATTAAGGGAGCACGACGTCTGGTGACTTTCTAACTTTTTTCCCCATGTTTTAGTAGCTGTTATTATGTGTCGATGTTGTCCTTCTAGTTTAACGCTGTCTATGTGTGTGTTAATATTGTCAATGTGTTAGTTGTTGTCCTTCTGTGTTGGATGTTGTCATTGTGAATTGATGCTGTGCTTTGTGTTTGTTGAAGTCCTTATGAACCCATGTTGACCATAAAAGCTGATGGATTCCTTGTGTATTGATCGTAAAAACATGTACAGTTGATACTTTCCTAGTGTGTTTGATATTGTCCTTGTGTGTTGATGTTGTCCTTATCAGTTTTGTCCTTGTGTGGTGATGTTATCTATGTATGTTGGTGCCAATCAGGTGTGTTGATATTGTCCATGTGTGTTGATGTTGTCTATGTATATGTTGGTGTCATCCATTTTTGTTGATATTGTCCATGTGTGTTGATGCTGTCCTTGTGTTATTGATGCTGTCCTTGTGTATTTTATGCTTTCCTTGCCTGTTTATGTTATCAATGTGTGTGTGATGCTGTCCTTGTGAGAGATACAGTCATTATGGGTTCATACTGACATGTGTGTTTGTTACTGTCCTTGTGAGAGATACAGTCATTATGAGTTCATACTGACATGTGTGTTGATGCTGTCCTTGTGAGAGATACAGTCATTATGAGTTCATACTGACATGTGTGTGTGATGCTGTCCTTGTGAGGGATACATTCCTTGTGAGTTCATACTAACATGTGTGTTTCATAGTGAGGCGCTTTATATACTTTTTACTTTCCCCAGAGATGTAACTACTTGTGGACAATGTCACATTAACATTCACATCACACAATATGTATGGTACGATTTAAACTCCGACACGACAAGTAAACACGGTATTTCTTTTAACATTTCTACTAATGACACACGTGACACTGATCTTTAGTTTTTGTTGATTTTTTTCCCCACCGGAAAATGACCTAAATATATATAACAAAGACGCCACCATATACAAAAAAGACGTTTTTTGTTAAAAAAAATATATAAAAAAAATTGTATTCTGTCTTCACAGATGTTTTTCTTCTATTTATGCATGCCAAAGGCTCAGGTGTGGCTTTATAACTACCAACACGCATACATATATAAACAATTTTAGTTAATTTTTAAACACATGAAACATTCACTGATCTCAAAAAATGATTGATCACAAGTAAAGGTAAGCTATGTAATGGCAAGTAGGTATGGGAACAGACGGCTCCAATAATGCCATCCCAATGCAAGATCACAATTTGAACACGATAACGCGCAATCAGGTCAAATTCTTTATCGTTTTGAAAATAAACCACAAAGGTTGCTTGTAAGTATACATTTAGCAGAAAATGTTTCTTGAAATATGTTTTGATCCTCCGTCGTTGTTAAAATCACGTCTTGCGACCAAATAATTTTTTGTCAATCCAGACAAACTGCAGGGGTACCAATAGTGTCTGCTCACTGTTTATCGAACCAATTATGTAAAATAAAACATGTTCATTGCATAAAAAATACAAACATAACAAAATTACTTGGTTCTTTACGGGGTTTTAATGGCGTAATAACGTAAATAAAGCGCTTGACTTGCCATCTTATTTACCGGTCGATCATTAGCTTTGTTAATACTTAACTGTCAAGAGTGTGCCCTAATCACATCAAATGGTACTGGTTCAGGGTCAATGAAAATTCTCAAGATAGATGTTTGTCACCAACAGTAACGGCGTTAATTTTGGAGTGAATTATTACTTTCGTTGATTTATAGCTACGTGTGTGGTTAACCGCATGGTACTCTTGTTTCAATTAGTCCGATGTTTACACGAACGAGCTGTAAAGCCGCCCATTGTTTGGAATATTAACGAGGTATAATTGACTGCTTTTTGTCATTAATGAATGTTGACTGATTCACTTTATCCGGTATTAAAAATGTATGTAAACAGTATGCCAATATATATGTTTGTGATAATAATTCCCATCAAGATTAAGACTGTATTCATAAAAATAAAGATGAAAAAAGGATACATTGCTTAATGGTGAACATAATTATTTGAATGCATTGTTTACCTTAAAAAAATAATAATCATAATCAATGATCACAACGGACACGATAATCAAAGTCCTGGTGCAACGTTGTTTGATATGAAATTGACAATAAGTATATGATAGCATGTTTGTTATGTAATATATATGACTTCTCCCGGACAACTCTGTGTCATCAGTCACGAAGCTTTGAGTTAATACGTAATGTAGTGGTTAAACATAGCATGCTATCCATTTTAATGAGTAATATATCAGTCAAAACTTTTTTTTATATATTTCTAACGAACAGAAAATGTAAACATTTATGTGCATACCTCTGATCCATTAATGACTTCACAATAGAGCATAAAACAATATCATCCGAATTCTTTCCCTCTTAGTGTAGTCAGTATTATGTGTAGTGTGAATAGACTTAGTGTGAACAGATTTGATTCATTTATACGATATCAATTGTCACAATAAAACACGTTAATAGCACAATTTGACATCTGTGTGCTGTTGTGCCTGTTTGATTGGTACACTATACTAAATGTAGTAGACTGGCATCATAGCGATAGCTTTGTTGTGATGACATTTTTTTCTAAACTATACAATAGCATACCCATCCATGTAAAGAACGAGTACATTTATTACATCTTAGATTACTTAAATTATGATATTCGTATACTGTAAAAATATTTATATTAGCTTCACTCGACAACAGATGTTTAGGTACACGAATTGTGTTGCAGAGCAACAGCTATGTATTATATTTGAAAATAAAGTATTTTTACATTAAGAGGTTATTGATGTACTTAAATATGATTAAGATTATCTTAAGACCTCACTAAATGGTTGGTCAGATCGGATATTTTTATTTATTATTGTTAATCATCAATATTTTCTATATAAAAGCAATCGTAAGATGATTTGTGTCATGTAACATTAACTATATAAGTTAAACCACAATTATATTATCATAGCATGTTGCTTATACAAGCGGATATATCATTATTCGTCTGGCTTGTGCATGTCCTCGTTGTCAATAAGATAAACGTTTTTGTGGTTCCACAAAGAGCAATACCATTACAGTCGCTTACTAGGCGTGGTGGCCATATTGTCACATGACGCACAATAACACGATTATTCGAGTAAACTTTATTATATATGTATTATGTCACACCTTAACACTACACGAACACTTGGTATGACAGGTGTGGGGACTACTGGTGTCTTCAGTGATTACTTGTCATATCCTGTTTGCTCCGTACATTGCTGACACACTGGTACTATTAAATTTTTGAAAAAATAATTTTAATGTGATATATACTCAATAGTTTTTTAGCAACACTATAGTGGATGCTTAAGGCAATGTCGTCTTTTCTGGCTTTTCGCATTGTCGTCACGACAAATAAACAAATGCCGTTTAATTTTCAGTTGTCAATCTATATGCGACTTCAGCATTTAGCGAAAATGCGCTATTTACCATGTTGCTAATTTATATTTTGCCAAGGTACATTGAGCGCATTGTCGCTTTGTCGCCACAAGCATCGTTTACAAAATAAATCGACAGTTTATGAAAGAGAGTGAGGGGTATAGAAGCCATGAAAGAGAGTGTGGTGTATGGAAGCCCTCCTACGAGAGGACACGATTTGTTAATTTGTAACACGCTGGTGAATAAAAATGAAAAATAAATAAAGTCAGTTCAAGATACTTCGTATCTATTTTTATATCGAAATTTTTTTCGTTGTAAAAATAATAATTACATGATACTTATTAAAATTACATGATACTTATTAAAATTACATGATACTTATTAAAATTACATGATACTTATTAAAATTACATGATACTTTTTTAAATAATAACTTAGCAATCATTCACTGTGTAAAAATACAACACAATCCCTATTTTTGCTATGGTCAAAATGCCTTATCAGAGGAAAGTGCATCTTAATTCAGATTTATACACAAAAGTGACCGTAAAAATGAGTCTTTTTTCAAATAGGTGACGACCTTATGAAGTGTACAATAAACTGCTGTGCACGTATTCAATAAAAAAATAAAAATAAAAAATAAAACTGCTCTATTTCATATCACTGTTTGAAATCACTTTGTGTTGTTTTTACGAATAGAAAAAACAGCTATCACAGTGACGCCTGGACTATTTTGTTGTCATGACCGGTCAATTACCTCATATAACACAATAGCAGCCGCGGACCTGTATCAGTCTCAGTTCGCATGTCAGAAAGGCAAAAGACACACCATTTTTTTTGTATTTTAACGGTACCTTATCTACGTGGTGAAGCAAATAAAGTGTCGTGCATATATCACGAAAAGACGAAAGAAAATTCAAGAAAATTAGCAGCAATATTTTTATTTTTCAACTAAAGAAACGACAGGTTTTCACGGCGCCAAAATGCCATCTAAATTAAAAATGGCGCTTTCTCGCGTTGTCGCGGTGTCAAAAAGAAAAGTCGAAAAATAAAAAATGGTATTTATTTCATACTTCATACTTCAATTAAACCTATCCATCACAATATGAGGGAAGACGTGTGTCAAAATATGACATATAAGTGTCTAAGGCCGAATGGATAAATCATACTAGTTTCAATCATATTTCCCGCACCTCGATCCCCTGATCATATTATCTGTGAGTAGGGGAGTACTTAACATGACTAGCACAGATGTGTTTCTATGAAATTAAATTTACACATAAATGGTTCACATTGATTAGTGACTGACATTTAACCGTTTATTTGCAATATAAAGCCTGATAGAAAACACGACACATTGGCGTATTTAATCTGCATTAATGTATTCTGATTACTCATTGATATATTCTAACTGTACTCATTAATGTACTCTGACTGTACAAGTCAATGTTTTAACTGTGATTTCAATTTACGACTGTACTAAACACATCAATACCCACACTAACTATACGAGTAAATCACGTGTGCAGTCAACACTCGTACATAATATCTCCCATATAGCCCACACACGTATACACATTTTTTTAATGTAGTCCAGACTCATACAGAGCCCTCATGTAGTCTACACACGTATACACGATTCTTTAATGTAGTCCAGACTCATACACAGATCCCTCCTGTAGTCTACACACGTATACACAATTCTTTAATGTAGTCCAGACTTATACACAGAGCCTTCCTGTAGTCTACACACGTATACACGATTCTTTAATGTAGTCCGGACTTATACACAGAGCCCTCCTGTAGTCCACACACGTATACACGATTCTTTAATGTAGTCCAGACTCATACACAGAGCCCTCCTGTAGTCTACACACGTATACACGATTCTTTAATGCAGTCCAGACTTATACACAGAGCCCTCCTGTAGTCCACACACGTATACACGATTCTTTAATGCAGTCCAGACTTATACACAGAGCCCTCCTGTAGTCCACACACGTATACACAATTCTTTAATGCAGTCCAGACTTATACACAGAGCCCTCCTGTAGTCTACACACGTATACACGATTCTTTAATGCAGCCCAGACTTATACACAGAGCCCTCCTGTAGTCTACACACGTATACACGATTCTTTAATGCAGTCCAGACTCATACACAGAACCCTCATGTAGTCTACACTCGTATACACAATTATTTAATGCAGTCCACACTTTTACAAACTTTTTTTTTCTTTACGTAGTCCGCACGCATACAGACAGCCCTCAGTCCACACACGTATACACAACATTTAAGTATATAGTCCATATATGTACAGACAATTTCTTATATAGTCAACACACAAACATACAACACCTTATCAAATTAAATCCTACAAAATGACAAGGACAACGAGTTTTGACATCCTATTGGTATTTACTAAGAATATTCTGCTGCATTAATAGGAAATATAATTAAATTTTATCTTAATGCTCCTGTCTGTCGGTGCAGTGTAAAAGTGAATGAAACGTCATCCATAGCCATTAATAGATTTCTATTGGTTTAAACCAATCAGCAGCTATAAAATAGGTGTTAGTTTGATTTATCGTGAACGAATACAATCTGATGGATTGCAGCACTTGACATTAACTCTTTTCCTTAATCACTTAAAGGATGGGTGGCTATAAGACTGCTTTTTGGCCCCTTGGATTCTGGATTCCCCTTGCCATTGGTTAGAACAAATATTGATGTGTACAAACTAATAACATTTTTACAGTGAATGGCCATTGAATTACATTGAATTAGTGTGGAAGATGGCTTTTAAAATTGTACACCAACTAGAAAATGTAGTTTTTGTTGGTTTTCTAAAAGTAGTTTATATCCTACGTGTCTCATTCAGTAAATGCGGATGTGCCATTTTATATGATTATTTAAAAACAAAAAACCTCTTGACTTACCATCATACAACTGTGCTTAGATAAACGTTTGTCGTCTGACTTGAAAGGATATGCTGGAGTTCGAGAGGACGTTTCCAATATGTAATGCTCTGGTATTCCGTCTTTGCGTATTGCAGAGTTATCTTCTCTTGTGAGCAGGTATTGATTGTTACGTCATTTGTTTGTG
>JAUMHH010182601.1:0-14869 GCA_032359455.1 Chlamys rubida | reverse complement strand
AGGCATTGTCAAGGGAGACATTAGGAAGAAGAAAGTTGTTTAGAAAGAAGAGAAAAGATAAGATCCCAAATTTAGTTTAATACTAAACCAAACCAAACCATTTCGAAGATATATTTACATTCTGGATGCTTAGACCCATTGACGAACATTACATGAATGTTTGCATAACACTGCTGACCTCATCACCGCGTATTGATATACTACAATGACGTAGCACAGGGCGTAATTGGTACACGTCCGCCTTGAAACACCCCTCGATGGAGTTAAGTTATGATAATATGATTAATTTTAAATATGATAGGGTTGATTTTAAAGCTAAAATGAGGTGTGTAAGCTACACGATAATAACATCCGACTTGTGTAAGTTCTACAAATTCAATTTTTTAAATTGAACTATGCTTTGTTGTTTTGTTGTCATGCTGTTGCTAGGACCCCCAGCGAAAGTTTTACATTTTCCCGCGAAAACAAGCTGTTCTCCATACTGCATTGCCCCATGCATAAATAGAAAAAATAACTGCCGGTATTATTTTTATTATGCTTGCATCGGAAAAAATTCAAAGCACTTAAAAAATGTAAACATAAGGAATGTAATTTATGTTTTCATCATTCATGAGTTCATAACAACATTGGATTTCTGGACATATTCCATGTATCGTATCGTATCGTAACAGCACCGTGTTTAGTGTACCCTATGGTCACAAGTAGTACAAAACATATGACTCAGAACTCCCAACTCACCACGAGTTAACGTCTTATAAAATCAATTAATCGCGGCATTTTTTTTTATCATAAGAAATAAATAAACAATCAGTTCAATACATGAATTGATATTAAGTATATCAAGAGTATATTTACAACACAAATGGTAAACTTCTACAAGCTGAAAGGAGTATTTACGTTTTTGCTCTGTACATGTTTCACCAAATCAACATCACGCACACAAGAACAAATTCCCGACTCAAACTCATAATTAGGAACTGAAGAGAGACCAGTACAAAAGAAAACGAAACCAGACAACACACTCGTGGTTATATCGTTATGTGTGACGTGGGGATAACTCGATCAAAATAGAGGATTATACAGATATACTATCTAGAGCGTCAAATGAGTAACTGAGAGGCTGTTATGTTATTGCAATTACTAATTTCATATTCATCTCTACATTAAACTTTATAACCTGACTCTCTAAATAATTGTTTATTAAGCAGTTCTGTTTTCCTCTTAATGGTCCTCAACTAAACACACGAATGTTTGCTTCCATATGACTGTTAGCAATTCACTAGCGTTTGATTCCCTATGACTGTTGACAGGACACTTGATATCTATAACACTGTTTAGCTGGTAAAATCCAATGTACATTATGTAATCGAACGCACATAATTCACAAACATTCTGATGACTATGACGAAAAATGCAGGGTGATATCGTTGGCTGGGTTCTGTTCCTAGAATGTATTATGATGAGGTATTTTACAGAACAGTGTTAGGATCGAATTGTTAACGGAAGTATCAATTGTGTTATAATTATATCCAAAATGGAATAAAGGGGATGCTATGGTTTGGGCTATGTTTTGTCAGGGAGGTCATTAATTTACAATCGTAAATGTGAGAATTACATAATTAGTAAGTATATCATATTATAACAATCATTTAGGTTTAGAGATACATGACTTGGATATCAAATCTTTTATGTGTATATGTACTGAATTAAATATATATATCATTTAAATGATCATTACTTTTGCGTTTGTAACTATTCAGAAATCACTTCTCTATCAATATCATGGAATAATTTTGTCTAAAAACGATTGAATCACACCTTTTCCGTGCCTTCATGTATGTTGTGTATGCGAGCATGTGTGTATGTGTGCTGGAGGCTGGATATGTTGGTGCATTTGCATCATTGTGATAGCACGGATCTGATGCCGACATAATAGTGCTGTCTCACCGAAAAACCATGCCGAAGGCACCAATCAAACGATCCACCCGTTCACATTATACTGACAACGGGTGAACCAGTTTTTGCTATTACCCGAAAAGTTGAACATTAAACATTAAGCAGGGAAAACCAACTACCATTTTAAGGACTTTTGTGTGTTTCCGCCTTGGTCATAACCCTGCGGATGATAACGTCACAGCGCTCGTTTTCGACAAAAAAATAATTGATTCTAGATTCAAAATGGCGGCCAAATACAGGCTTCTGTTTGGTCGAAATTTAAATATCGTCCAATTTTGATGAAATTAGGTATGTAGGTGTAGTATGGCATTAGTTATAAAACAAAATGGCTGCCATTTCTTGGCCTCTGATTGGTCAAAATTTCAATATTATTTGATTTTCATGAAATTTGGTATGTAGGTTTATCATAGGACACCGGTCACTTTCGTAACCTGAGTTTTACATTTCGACAAAATGGCTGCCATTTACTGGCTTTTGATTGGTCAAAATCATATCCAATAATAGCTTTTGTTCTACATGATGGAACATTATGAAAGCTGGTGGAAGGGATGACAACGTGACAACGCTCGTGTTCAACAACAAATATTTCACTTTCGATTTAAAATGGTAGAATTTAATTTATTTTTTTACAGATGTGTGAGATGACATTCTTCAAAATGAGGGCAGGTTAACCAATGTGGATAACCCCATTTAACCAGGACAGTGGTAAACGTTAACACTATCGTCTATTGAAAATCATTTGGTTCTGCGGTCCCTGTATGTGTAGTATGGCACTACGAACACAAATACGGTGTTAGTTTTGTGAACAATTATTTCACTTTGGATTCAAAATGTCGGCCAAATTCAGGCTTCTGATTGGTCCAAATTTTAATATCGTCCAATTTGTCCAACAAAAAAGATGAAAAAAACGCAACCATATAATATTCACTTGTTAAAAATTGTCAAGAAGATAGATGAGTTATGAAATGATAACAATCATAATAAATTAACATCGATAAAAGCGCCGGAAAACGTTCTTAACAATGCTTTATCTCAATGAATTATTTTTCTAGGTCCGTAAACCAGTGATGAAAGCAGTACTATTCAAGAAATATTTTCTTGCACTGCAAAGATAATTTGTGGTTATGCTCCCATTAATGGCACTCCTGACAAAAGGGAAAAAAACAATTTGTCACACTGAATGAAAATACACATATTATGAATGGATTTTATCTTAGAAGGTGACCTTTGTTTCGGTTTGGTATTTTGCAAAAGGTTAACCTGAAAAGCAATAAAAGAATAACGAAGTGTCATCAAAATCATATTTTGAACATAGAAACTAGGGGGAAATGTAATTGAAGGGAAAATTACAATGATTATAAGACCAAATGTTCCAGAAGGGTAAGCGTCTTTTGCTTCATTGACGACACCCGCCATGTCTGGTTTGGTTTTATTTTGTTAACGTCCTATCAACAGCAATTATATCTAGGTCAAATCAAAGAAATTTCACGTCCTCTCATTGTAAAGAACGGTAGTGACAACAAACCACAAGGCTCACTAACAATCATTGTCGAAATCATCGACCTTCATAATTCACAAAGAAATCGCGTATTATATTATGAGATCACTATGGCGATCACAAAACCAGTCCAGACCTTACATCAAACTAAATTTTTGGAAATCTTGAGTTGTAAGTGTGTCTGCAAGCAGTCGAAACTTATTGCGAAACTCATGATATTCGGAGCAAGTTCTCAAATACCGAAGCAGCTACGACATGTTCACATCGTAAGTAGGGATGTCACTATCAAGAAAGGGAAATTCACGATAGAAAAGTCGAAATTGTCCCATTTGTCGTACAGCTTATTAGGAAGCCGTCTCTGTTGGTCATGTTGGTCACTATATGATGTAGTGGCACCTGTAATAGGAATGTTAGTGATAAGTCTAGATAATGTTTGATTAAACAACTACCAGAGCCAGCGATAACTCGTTATATTTAAAGATTATGGGAAGGTTTCGGAAACCAATACGAACGAGGCAGGTCCGTATCATTTAAAAAAAAATGTAATACAGTGGTTTTATTGGTTATTTCGAAACATTATCAAATGTATAGATAGGAATTATTTACCGAGCAAGTCTAGTGTTTTAGCAAGCATCTAATTGTAAGGATAGCATTTGTAGACACGGATTGAGTCATTAGATACTTGGTCTGTAGACACAATTATATATCAATCATACAGACTTGTGTTCTGCGTTCCATTTTAAATTTCAAACATCTTGATATTTTTTTGATTGTTGACCTAGTAGATTTGGCCAATTCTGAATATGAATAAAAAAAAATAAAAATAAACATACTGACGAGAACTTTATCTTCATCGAGTTTAAGCGCATATTGTATTGTGTCATAAGACATGGAATTTGGGCAGGACACGTCTTTACGTGCTGAAAGCATGCACATTGTCATATATATGACTTACTTCAGTTGCTCTATTCCTTGTGCATAATCTGCAGCTATATGTTTAACTACAATTGAGTCGTCGTATTCCTCTGACGATGCATCTGCTGCTTTCATCAGAAACTCTGGAATAAATACAAAAAGTATTAAGTAACTGAAATACACAAACGTTTTAATATAATAATTCATAACATGCCTTTATCAGAATGGTTTGGGGTTTTTTTGTTTAACGTCCTATCAACAGCTAAGGTCATTCAAGGACGTGCCTCCATGCGTCTTGTGTATGTGTGCTTGCGTGTTTGTGTGCAGGAGATCTTGAAGTATTTGCCTCCTTGTGAGAGCGCGGATCTGTTGCCGACTTTAAAGTGCTACCTCACTGAAAAACGATTCCGAAGGCACCCAGCACAGCATTTCAACCGGTTACACTATACTGACAACGGTTGAACCAGTTGTTGTCATTCCCCTTAAAGCTGAACGTTGAGCAGGGAACAACAACTACTATTTTAAGGACATTGGTATGTCCCGGCCTGGGGACAGAACCCATTGCTTTTCTCATCATTTAAAATAAATGAGGTGTTGCCAAGCAAGGCAATGGAACATGAAAGGTAGGAGGAAGTAGAGAGAAACATTAAGACCCAAAATTGTTATTGCTGCAGCAGATTTTTTAGGCCAGCAGGTGTATTCTTTTCCCGATTCCCCACCTGCATGGCTAAGCAATGAGGGAAATAGTGTTTAGAAAAGTTGAATCTCTAAACAAAGTATTAGAACCATTACATAAGTATGGTTTATTGTGGTTGAGCTCTTTGAGAATATATCTTAACTGCGTCAAATGAGATATGTTATATGTTTATATGTAAGATATATAATAATTTAATGTGCAGTAACAAATACCTCAAGGAATTCAGAATTGTTCTTAAAACAGAAAAGAAAATATATCCAGGAATTTTATATCGTTTCATTATACATATTTCCTGAAATGGATAAAAAGAAACGGGTTTCTGCCTTTTCAATAGCTCATCTAAATATGTGTCGTTATACACGCTTTCAATAAATTGCGCCACCTGGCGGAAGAGTTGTCGCTCTTTACCGGATATGACGTCAACAGAGGATTAGAAAAACGTAAACATTCACAGCTCACTGATCATCTGTAAATCGCTGCCCGTAGGTCATCCACCAAACAAACAAATGTGTCAAAGGTCCACGCTTGTCAATGAGGTAATTATATAATGCGATATACACCTGTGTAATGTTTACAACATGTTGAGTAGTTGTTTACGCAGCAGTCGATTTATCCATTAGAAATTGCATGGTAACCATGACGTGTGTACTAGGCCTAAACGATATGTCGAATTTTGAAACAATGAAAGTTGTTAATTAATTGATTGCGATAACGATTATTTTCACGTTCAAATAAAAAAATAAGTTCATCAAACCATGTATCACAACCACAATAAATTTGTTTCAAATGATAAATGTGTTTAGCAAACCATGAATTTTTAATATTAATAAGTATTGGACGTTCCCAGGGACGTATAATGGTATATGTCCCTGACGTTCCTGAGCAAACCAAACCCTACAGTATCTCTCTAATATTATACAACAAATGTGCAGCTAGTCATATTAACTTATGTTCTTCAATAAAATTTTATTTAAAAAAGATGTTCCTTTTTTATGCCAAGTGAATATAAATATTTTTGATTTTTTTTCAGAGTGCTACTACATCATGAGTGACATTAATATTCTAAAAGACAGGACAAGTGACTTGAATAAGAGTAAGAAAATTCCTACATCTTGTCAGTGCGCAATATTAACAGTTGATGACATTCCAGGTGCAATTTTGAATCGCGAGCCTGAACAATGTAAAAAAACAGAACTTCAATGGTGGTTGAAATGTAGAGGTTTGCAGGCTAAATCGTCATCAACTAAGGCTCATCTGTGTCATTCTGTCAGACAACATAGCAAATCAAATGTGTCATTTACCATAGTTGATCCAGATCCACAAAATTGCCATATCCAACAGAAAAAAATCAACTGTAAACAATGTCAATCAAAACAACTTCCACAACCTACAGAAAGTACAAAAAGTCAGACAACTATCAGTCACAATAAATTGCTTCCACTTGATGGATGGAGCAAGTCAACAAACCAACTACCAAGTTGTTTCAATCATATAGTTATAACAGAGCATGTCAAATCATCCGGTAAAAGCCAGCATTATGTGGAAAAACCATTGGACAAAGGATACAAGTTCTTTTGGGATGGATACATTCATGATGTGTTTTGCACTAAAGCAGACAAGTCATCATTTGTCAAGGCAAAGTGCTACAGATCACAGAAGAAAAATGAACTGCCACATACATTGTCTATAAAATTAAATATGCATTCTGGAAGTGTTGAGTCAGCAGCATGTTCCTGTGTAGCAGGTATAAATGGTTACTGCAACCATATATTTGCATTGTTGTATGCAATTAACCATGTAAAGAAAATGAAGCTGGAACACTTCCCATTGCATTTAACGTGCACACAGAAGCCAGCAGAGTGGTCAAAATCAAGAACCGAGGGAGTTGCTGCACAGCCAGTCATGGAATGTAGTGTTATAAAACCAAAATATGGCACTTCATCTGTAGGTATTCAACCAACTCTGTATGAGGCATGTAACCCTTCAGGCAAATCAGATGGAAAACAATTATTAACATCCTTAAAAGGTTTAAATAACAATTTTGCTATATTTTCTGTGCTTAATGTCAGTGAAACTGAACCAGTCATGACACGGATGGGTTTTTCAGCTCAAAAAGGAAGTGTTTTAGGCTATCAGTTGTCAATCACAGAAGCAAACTTTGGTGTAGTGGAAAATATTGATAATGCGTGTATTAACAAAGATCACAACCAACAGACAATTGCTCCTAAGATGGCCCCGCCATTTCCATGGGCACAGAACACTGCCCCAGACATACCACCAGAAATGAAGGAAAGGGCACATATAACCATTAGTAAAGAAGAGTCAGTACAGTTGGAAAAAGATACCACTGCACAAAGTAACTGCAGCAAATGGTTCGAAGAACGGTCAAAACGAATAACCGCCAGCAAATTTGGACTTGTATTGCAAAGAAAAACACAAAAAAATGAAGTCTTTGTCAAAAATACTTTAATTGGAAAAAAAGACTTGTCAAATGTGCCATCCATAAATTATGGAATCTCCCATGAAAGGAAAGCTATAAACCAGTATAGGAAGTACATGGAGCGAGCAAGAAATTCTATCACAGTCTATGAAAGTGGTCTAGTGATCAATCCAGAATATCCCTGGGCTGGAGCATCCCCTGATGGGAAAGTGTTTGATTCCAAGTTTGGTTTTGGACTCATCGAGATTAAGTGTTCTCACAAAATGAGAGACATTTCACCAATGCAAGCATGTGAAGATTCAAATTTTTTTTGTCAAAAAAATGATGTAGACTTGCCCATGTTAAAAAGGAACCATCCTTATTATGCCCAAGTGCAGGGACAATTAGGAATATGTGGGGCAAAATGGTGCGACTTTGTTGTGTTTACAGATAAAGGCCTGTCAATTGAACGCATTGGGTTTGATGAAAAATATTGGAAGGACATGATGGTGAAGCTTAAAGTGTTTTATGTTGATCACATGGTCCCAGTCATTTGTAATTAGTCTATGTCCTGCATGAGTTGGTTTCAAAAAAACAACAACACATTTTCATGCTTCAACTTATATATATATATATGTAAGGTCACACCAAATAATTATCTTGTTCTTATGGTGCCTTTGTAATAAAACTAGTGCTTTGAATTTAATCTGTTGCCAGTTATACAGCACAATACATGTACAATGGAGTTTCTTTAAAAGGACATTTGACATTGTAAGGAAAGTGTTGTTATAAAGAGTGTTGATGTAAAGAGATTCCACTGTACTTATAACTATAATTGTCTTCAAATATCAGCTGTTTCTTATTAAATGTCTTCAAATATCAGCTGTTTCTTATTAATAACTACATGTGTATATATTATTTGAATTTATTAATATTGTAGTGTGCTGTCTTATTCATGTTTGCAAACTATAGGCCTAGTACAACATGTATAATTGTTTGCTCTATTTTTTTCAAGTATCCTGCAGTATGTGTATATGTACATACAAATTAAACCATGTTATATTATTTTTGTGTTTCAAAAGGAATAAAAACCATTGATCTCTTTAATTCAAATTTCTTTTATTTTTTATTATATTTTATCATTTAAATTCACTAAGAATATGAATTAAAGAAGTAGCAGTCCTTTATCCAAATGTGACCATCTTAAAACTTGAATGTCAAGTATCTTTGCTGAAGTGATGTACCACTGAAAAGCTTAGGATTTCAATTATTTTTTGTGGTTGAAATAATTGGTTCCTGAAACAATGTGAGTAATGCACAAACAGTCCAAATTTGGTTCATTGACCCAGTGAGAGAAAGTGGAATTACTTGATCAAATATATGGAAAGTTTTTATCTTGTTAATGGCCCTTTCTACATGAATCCTCTCTGCTGCCACACTTTGGGTAGTAGCCACATCATCTCCTGTCATTTGCCCAGACATTCCAAGAAATGGTGGTATGTTCAGTTTCACTTCAAACTCATCTAATAAGTCCTGTATGAGGAACCCTTTATCGGCCATGACAGTATCTCCTTTATCAAAGGGAAGGTGTAGAAATCCAGATCTTTGTGTAATCTCCCTGTCAGATATACATCCTGTGTACAACTGACTAACAAAACATACACTTCCAGATGGTGAAATTCCAATTAAACCCTTTAATGTGTTTGTACTTTTATAGTTACTGTATGTCTGGGATTTCAACAACAAGGATGAAGCCATTTCAGTCTTGAGTTCTGTACAGTCGATGATCACTCGAGTTGAAGGGTATTTCTCTTTGAATGATTCAGGCATATACTGAACAACTTGTTCTTTTGTTGGCCAAATATTCAACATGCCAAGTCTTAAGTAAAGGAAATTTGCCCAAGTTATCAAAACATTGCTCACAGTACTAACAGAAATTGAAAATCTGTTTGCAAGGTCCAGTTCAAATAAACCAACCTTCACTCTGCACAGGAACAAGAAGAATTGGTTTTCTGTTGACAATTTTCTTGGGCGGCCACGCTTGACCCCATCATCATCATCATCTTCAACATAATTTACACAGTTCATTTTAATGTTCTCTCCATTTGGCCCTGGATCTAAAAACTTCAAAACTTCATCAAACACAGCTCTGCTCGCGAAACCAGTGTAAAAACTGAAATCTTTGTCATTTATGGTGTCAACTGAAAATTGGGTTTCCTTAATTGTTTGTTTTAAACAATCATTTTCATGTTTACATTTTGTATAGTCAGCTTCAAGTTTTGCATATTTCAATTGAAGTTTCTTCATCTCATCCCTCAAAAGCAAATTTTCAACCTCAAATTCATACACTGAAACACTGCTGTCTTTTGTTTCTTTTCCCACATTTTCACAAGATTCACTGGTACTTTCACAGTCATAATCTGATATCTTAAGTTCTGAAGTGACCTGCTCAATGCCTTTTTCTTTATTTTGCTGCAATTTATTTGTAGGTCTCACTTTTTGCTCTTTGTAAATGTGCTTCAAATCTTTCCAACATTCGAATATAGTTGGAACACAACCTGGTAACTTTGATCGACGTCCACTGAATCCATGTAGTTCTAAATGATCAGGAGCAAAATGGAGGGAACAAACAACAGTGTTACTTGATACTTTGAAAGTTGCATCTTCATCTCTTCTAATATTAATGAGCCATTGCTTCCGAAGTGGATCTCCAACCGGTGGAAAGGAATGGTAACTTATCTTACCATGATCTTTAGTAACAGGGTAACCATGCATAGTACAACCGGGTACACAGCAGTTTCTGTTGCTCTGAAAACCCAAGAGAAAGCATTTTTAAAGCTTTTGTAACATGACACTGACAATCGTTCACATAGAACTTTGATAAAAACAGTAATAGTATTGTAAAAAATTAACACTAGATTGTTTTTACCTTAAGTTTGAAATTTAACAAATCACAATTTTGTCTTAATATAATATTTTAGAAGGACTGGTGTCAGGATAATGTGACCAAGGGAAGTTCATGTCAATATGCCTGTTTCATGACACTTCAGTAAGATAGCACCATAAAGTTGCCATATGTGTGCACTGTCACTAAAGACACTGTCTTAGACTTATACATGAGTTGAAGAAATGTAAAACACCAATCAAGAAACAAACGACATAGAAAGAAATACAGAAAACATTTTTTATAATCAGAGGTTTAAGAACACAAAATGAAAAGAAATAATTGTCTCTCAAAATTATCTACTGAAATTGCTTATCATAGCTACCTTAGTCGATCCATTCTCTTTATGTTCTGAGAAAGTGTAATTGTGATCAAATGTTGCTGCCATAATTGCCTTAAGTGATCTGCAAATAAAACAAAACAAACAGTTATTTTTTTTTTAACTCCACTTAATTTGGTGAATATTAATCTTAACACATTCAGAGCACGGTTTTTGGAGTGTTCCTTAGCAGCTTGCATGAAAACTAAATATCTTGTCTACTGGCCCGAAATATTATTTGTAGAATTTATTATCATAATGGATTGCATGAATAATCCTAGAACGAATATTCATACCCTGCCTACTCTCCGCTCAAAAAAAGTCTCGTCGTCAGAAAGCTACGATATCGCAGCTAGAATAATCCCACTGTGCCAGCATCAGTTTTCACTGATCAAATAATCATTTTACTGGTCTCGGCCTAGGCACAGTGGTTAATTTCGAAGACTGTAATAGTTAAATAAAATTTCAACAACCGTAGTGGCACATTGCCAGAATTATAAACCAACTTTTAAGCAGTGTTCACTTTTCTGTACTCCAGTTTAAAGTTTTATAAATTATAAACTTAAAAAGAATATGTTGAATCATTTTAACTAAATTGTATGGGAAATATTCTCCAATATTTGTAATTCATTATAGCCAATGTTCTCTTTTTGAAGAAAGAAATGTGGTTACATGTAATTTATTTTATCCTTCTTACTATCATTTGTCTTTTTCTCAACAACAGAAAATATTTACACATTGTTTGCTCATATTTATTTAACAGTGTTTTAAATTGTGTCGCTTTTTAGACAGTAACTAAAATACAAAGGACACTTGCACAAAATATACACATGCTGGTGCCACACCTCGTTCAGGTGTAGTTTGATAATATAAGGCTTATGGAAGTTTTATGACACCCCCAACAGTTTTCAGACGAACGTCTTACCTGTGTTTTCATGAACACACCTGTGTTGGAGAGCGGGTGGTGTCATCGCACCTACAAACGCCCTCGGGACATAACGATTAATTGTGACAATGTTTGATACTCTGTATGTGTACATCCATATTACAAGTGAGTGTCAATTAGCGACCAGCGACACTCGAAAGGTGGATTTGGCCAGGCACGTTCAGATAAGTAGGGTAGTATCATATGTATACTATCGATATAAATTGCGATTCATCAACATATATAACGCTGTTTCATGTTCACACACGCATACGAATATTAATAAAACACTTTACCTTCGAAATAACTCATAATATGAAGAGTTTCTGCTTTGACCGTGTCACTGCTTCCCTGTTCTCCATGCTCCACTGTCCTAGTTAGTCACCGAATGACGTCACAACAAGGGGAATAACCGATATCCGGTTTTTATTGGAGGCATGTATAGAGCAGTTTCCGCTTCCTAGGTCTACCAAGGTGGGGAAGTATGTAGCCCTCGTAATGATATCCTTTGACACAAAGAAAACATACAGTGACACTTGTGCAACTACGTTCAGGCTTGTTTTCAAGTTCTGGACGACTGAAAAAGCATAATATTTCGTTAGAGATTCAATATCGTTTATTTTGTGGTTTTATTCATAACTCGAAATATAATACAAATGACATTTAAACTCACGAAATACTTACCAGATAACATGCGGGGTTTTTATATATATATTGATTCCACGAAATATAATCCCAACGAATTTGTCCCCATACAAAAACAACAGTAACTCAGAGGTTAAACTCGTGTTCAAGAATGGGACCATATATAATCACAAAAAGTACTATGTATTTGTAGTTATTTATTGTTTTGTTACCAAAGAGACCGATTAACCGGTTACTCGCTCCGAAGATTTTTCAAGTAGCCGATGACTAAAATTCAGTTTTCTCGGTTTCCCCTAGACGAACAAAACAGAAAATCCCCCGATATCAAAGATTTACTTTCCACACAAAACGATGAACGTATTAAACGTGTGGTAACGTTTCAAGACCGACTTGTCCCTTTGTCGAGCTATGACTCTCTACGACACGTTTAATACGTACATTTGTTGTGTAGAAAGTAGAACTTTGATATCACATCTAATTGACGAAGACACCCGGTTCTGCAGGAGTCCCACATTAGACCTCTTTTACTAAACAACAGTTATGAAGATAGGTATGTTGTTTCTGCATTCACACAGCAGTCTACTAGCAATATAATGTCCACTTCGGAGTTTGTCGCCGGCTCAACATTCAACAGTTGTGAATTCAATTTCAACAAATAAATGAATGGCGACATGTTTTCCCATTCCGACCGAATTACTAATTTGTGAATTTCACAGTGTGACGTAATTCAAATGCATTTTAATTATCATAGCAATAAAGACTATCAAATAAAACTGTACGAATTGACAAAAACTTATTTTTGTTGTTTTCCACGGACTATATTGGGCAATTTCCATCACAGGTAAAGGCGCGTGCATGTAGGAGCTATTCAAATCGGTACACATTCCAGAGGATATTGGCGGGGTATTCAAATATTTTCATATCGTAATTATTGTTTTAAGGACAGAAATGCATGTCAGTAAATATAAATATTAAACTGCTTTAAAATGCCATTCCTAGGCGATAGCGGTTTATGTTTTATTTTTCCTGTAATGCAGTGAACATTCATATTGCCTATGAATGGCATCTTAAAGCTGTTTAATGCTTAAATAACCTCTCGTTCACTCATGTAACCTACTACAATAACCTCTCGTTCACTCATTTAACCTCTACAATAATTTCTCGTTCACTTATTTAACCTACTACAATAACCTCTCGTTCACTCATGTAACCTACTACAATAACCTCTCGTTCACTCATTTAACCTCTACAATAACCTCTCGTTCACTCATTTAACCTACTACAATAACCTCTCGTTCACTCATGTAACCTACTGCAATAACCTCTCTTTCACTCATGTAACATACTATACTAACATCTCGTTCACTCATTAACCTACTACAATAACCTCTCGTTCACTCATGTAACCTACTACAATAACCTCTCGTTCACTCATGTAACCTAAAACAATAATCTCTCGTTCACCTATAGCCAGCCATCCCTGTATAAATAACTGTTTTGCAGCCCTTGGTGCCCTTGATTCTGTATTGATTGGCACTTCCCGTGCGCACTCCTTTTGATGGCTTTCTCCTGTAATGATGAATAGAGACACTTAACCTGGTGCATTTTTAATGTGTTTTGAGTAAATATTTACATAGTGTCACTTATGATGAACTATATAATGCAATACGTTAACGATAACAATCTAACAACTATACATATATACATTTTGTTTATATATATGGTAACATAACGTGACTGAACGGATCATATGGGAATCGTAAACCGAACTTCTTTTTTAGACCCTTTTGAAAATTAGCTTATTATGCCATTTTCAAACTAGCACCCGTTAGGAATACCACGTTTTATTGTTTAGGCTATAATAGTTAAGGGGTTTTAATACTTGTAAGTGTCCCTCGAGTGGTCGCCTTATTATCAGTAGCAACCGTTTGCATATCCAAGCCCAACTACACTTCTCTATTATAATATACAAAAGAAAAAGAAAAGAAACACTTTTAAAACAACCATTGGTAGCTTTCACTAATTACTTCATTTTTTCTGATAACTTCAGATTAATTGCGCGTGTCATCTTTCTTACCCTGGGAAGGTTGATATTTTCCCTCACAAAATCGGTCAAATACCTGTTAAGAATTAATCCACGAAATATTCTACTGCACTAAATCCTCTAAAGATCCTACTGCACTAAAGCATGTGACCTTTTTCGTAATTGTTTATAGACATGTTAGGGGTAGGTTACATTTCTCTAGTTCTTTATATAAATGGGTGGTGTATATTTCATTTCTCTAGTTCTTTATATAAATGGGTGGTGTATATTTCATTTCTCTAGGTTTTTTTTTATAGAAATTTGAGTTTTTTTAAGTAAAACCAATGTTCATGATGTAATACTTACCATAACTTTAGTATACATAAACAATACCTAAACCCATCTGTCAAATATCCCGACCTCCCTTCCGTCACGTAATCCATATCTCGACGACAGAACCACGGAGTGATCTCTCATTCTCAAACCCCTTTCATGGAGCCTAAAGGGAGCCGGGATGAGGAGACAAGG
>JAUMHH010182590.1:3128-14872 GCA_032359455.1 Chlamys rubida | reverse complement strand
AACAAATGTGGACACAACTTCTACTTGCTGGGGTAATGGCAACATTTGGTAGGTGCGCATGAGTCAACTGCAGTGTGCCTTTGACTGTGTGTGCACCGCTGTTGTTGACCGCATTGCACTCTGAACCATCATGAACTGTTGTATGCCAAAAAAAAGCACGGCAGTCGATGGCAGTCGATGGCAGTCGAAGCATGACCAAGACCCAGCTCGTGAAGACAGACCGCAGCACCCTTGCCATGTGAGGCTGCAAAGAGTTTTTCAGTATCTACTTGAATAAATCTAATGTTCAAAATGTTTCTCATGAAAACAAGGAAATTGGTTTAGAAATTAAAAAAGGTGAGTTTCGCTGGTTTAGCTTTAGGTTACAATTTCACCCATTAAGTGCATCATTCTTTTTAAATTTAGCACAATATCTTTTGTCTTTGAATTGAAATTAGTAATATTTGAATCTTTATAACGACTTATACCACGATTTCCCTATCTTTTTATTTGCACCGATCACATAAACAAAATAGATCATTTTCAATCAAGATATCGCAAATTACTGAAGTCGGTATAATGGGGTTTACAAGTTTAAACAAATATTTGTGTCATGAATCTGGATAGGTTGACTTATATCGGCTGTGACAAGATATAGATACAAAACGACTAGGGGCGTTTATGGTCATTTCCAGCCTCATCAGGGATATATAATTCGTTGTTATATTCGTTATATGGAATAAATGAAGTACGCAAATATGAAATTTCAAATTCATTCGACAACTGGTTTAGGAGATATGGCATTTCAAAGAGAGACATAAACCCGCATTTTCATAATAAAATGCGTGAATATCGTCTGTTGTGAACTATTTGGTTGAAACTCGCCATTAAGAAGGAAATTAACAAAACACTTTTCATTTTTTGAAATCCTGCACATGTACCAAACAAATAAATATTTGACTTGCTTAAACATTATTATACCAGTATTCATGCGTAGAAAGGAAATGTGTGTTTGTCATATGCGTGGGCGTTCATTTCTGCATACTCACTGTAAAAAAACCACCATAATTTGGCTATTTCTGCATAGCAACGCAATTGTGTTGCTTTGGTAGGGCATTTACGCATGCGCATCGGAAAAAATCTGCACAGAAAAGATAGCCCCAATTAACCAATATGATGTTTATAATAGAAAATGGTAAATAAATCGTGAGGCCAAAAATGACCCATAACGCCCCAAGTCCTTTATGTCAATCACGTTCATTATCAAGAAGCTATGTAAGTGGAGAATTAAGAGCTCTAATACATGTATCGTTGCAGTAAAACGTTGACCTGAACTACCACTGATGTGTTCTAAATGGACCAAATGACAATATGGTGCAGCAAAATATCACTTTCTTGGCCTTTCTTCATCAACATCAAACCTTATAAATAGGCGCTTCCTCACTTCGTATTTTAGTGATTACTAGAGACTATTTACTCTGCTGGTAGATTATTCATTCCCGGGGTTGGTTGGGTATTTTTTTGCCGGAAATTTGTCTGGAAAGGTTTAAATGAAATACTAGTTAGAGGGAATGTTATTTGTTGTGTCAAAATGATGTAGCATTCTTATGTTAAGGAAAGGTTTGTAACCACCTGTCCTCTTGCACTGTAATTTGTTTTATGTTTCGGAGCACTCTTTAGATGTGTATTATCAATATTTCGACTTGAAATACCATTGATGAGTCTTAACCTTACCGATTACCATACTGTGCAGTCTAACCTTACCGATTACCATACTGTGCAGCTTTGGCTTTCTACATCGAAATATTCATTTTCAAATAGCTGTTTTCTTCTTCGTTTTTTTAATATTTTAAATCAATGTAATACAAATTTGATATCAAAATGCATTGATGAAAAACAACGAATTCAAAGCCTAGTTACTGGTTCTAGTTTACTGATTCATATTATTAAATGAGAAACTCAGATTATCCAGCACTTATTTTGGTATTGGAATGAGCTTTAGTTTACGCGCAGATAGACAACATACACTGTACACTTATATAAATCATTCGTATTTATCCTACATGAATATGGGTTATACTATATACCGGTTATGCAAGTATACTTATAACACGTATCAGCATGAAGTATCTGTGTAGATACGGGTTTTATATTAAACATACATATAAATGGGTAAAAATGACATTAACTGGCCGACTTGCCGTTTATGACGTACGGAGACGGGTTCAATATATATCGGACAATACAGGTGTGTGACTTATCATTTTATAATGGTAAAAATAAATCTTATTTATGATGGTCGTCAGATTTAAAATACAACCAATATACACCAGGGAAATGTTCTTGTTCAATTGATATATGTCTATAGCGAGTCCATGTGAGACAGAGGATAACGGTACATTATATATATCATCTAGTAAGCTGTTAGCTGTTTTTTCCTAAGGTATGGCTGTTCCATGTATCCGACTTACTTATTTTTCAAAATCTTCGAAATCTATTAATCTAATAAATTTAATTGAATTAGGTTTAAAAATTGACATCCGCATGATTGCCCTCTAGCTTTGCAAAAATTATTTGGTATATAGTATAGAAAATTAAAAAAATAAGGAGATACAAATTTAAGATCAAACATTAATTTCCCTTATTTCAAAGTATACTTTTCTTTTTAGTTTTACATGTTTCTTACACTGTCATTCTTATTGGTTTAAGGATGTACACCTCTGAGAAGTCAAACATTTCCTGTATCAAACTTTTTTTCTGATATGCATTTTTTGAAAAAGGAGTTAATGGCATAGTAGAAAATGAACAAAAAATCACATGTCCGTGTGCTCGTTTTTTTGCTATGATCAGTCAAAGATACCTATTTACCATGATATGTGATTTTAGGTGATTTTTTTGTTTTGACCATTTTATTTGCAAAGAAAATCATATTTTCCAAGTATGTTATCAGATAAGTATGAATTTTTCCAGAATTGATAAAAATAGTCTTTTCTTTTACATTATAGAAGTAACATTTCTTAATCTTATTTTTTTTATCTTAGAAAAGCCATTTAAGTTACGCCAATCCCCCATTTTAATGAAAAATTAATCACCAATTTTTGTAGATTTAACGCTTGATATAAAAAGTTCTGCTTTTAAGCTATTTTTAACATTTAATGAATCAAAAGAAAATGTGTTTCTCTTTCTTAAACAGACACAAAAATGGGGGGTCCGTTTACTCCAATTTGTCCTATAATTATTTGTGTTATTTTTCACTTAATCAATTAATTGTATAATGTTCCACTTTGTTGCATACTTTTCATCATATTTTACATATTAAAGTTGAAAAGCAAACAAAAACAAATTGCTCCAATTAAAAATGGCGACACAATGACGGTTTAAGTGAGCAATCAAGTGTCAAAAAGGTGAAATTTTGGTCTTTCGTGATGTGTAAGATATACACATTTTCAAAATGGCCGCCAAATTGTTCATTTGTTTTTAAAATTCTTGTAAAAGAAGTTCTACAAACAACAGGCATCTAGTTTTTTCAGTTGCGTTTTTGCTACTAAAATTGATCAAGGCTTTTTAAATATTACAAAAAGCTGTTACATGATATCAAAACGAGACTTGAACGTGATTGAAACCTCAGAAGAGTACACCCTTAATGTTTACAAATTCTGAAACAAACAAAACCACATTGCCTTCGTCTGAAATAGCAAACCACGCTATATATTCAGCCATTGAGTTAAGATTTCGATTTATTATCATCTTCATTGATGCACATGAAATGGGTATTTAGGAACGATATTTTTATATTGTATAGATTATACCAAATTTTTCATTTACAGACCTGATTTTTGATAGAAAAAAAAATAAATAAAAAGAAACCTTATAAAATAAGGATTGTTATCCTTGAATGTTTGAAACAGACATTTTGTATTTCCTTCTATAACGAAGAAAAACAAGAAGCAATGCGATTTTGTCTATTTATCGTTCTTTAGTATATCAAACAAATAATGTTTCCAAAATGTTCAGTTGTTAAAAACTACTTAATAGTCCCAAAGCAGAAAATTGTTTGACTTGATACCATTCTTGCATCGTAAAATGTTTCTGGGTCATTTATTATAGCAGTGATATGGTGATGTAGACCATAGCGTTCTATTTCCTGAAGTGCGGAATAATTTCCAACTGATATTATCCCTTTTGATTCTAGAGTTTCGAGAAAATCGATAATATTTTTACATTTCATTATATCTGTTGGACACAAATAGATACTTAGGAAATTTCGGAAAAGGTCAAATTCATATGACGATATTGGTATATAATTATAGATTTGTTGATATACCCAACGATGGATTTTTCTCGCCTGAAAGAAAATGGTACGCATATTTAGGAAAGACAAGTAAGAGTTTGTACATATATATGTGTGTGATCTAATTGCTGATAAAGCAATAACGATATCTTTGACAATCGTTTACAAAATTTATCTGCAGCACAATTGGACATATTATGAATTGTTGACTATTCTATAATTGTAGCACTTACCCCCTCTTTTGCAACAATATATCGATGAAGGTATATATGAGGGAAACGTTATTAAAATATAATGTATCAACAAAACTAAACTAAAACTCAGTTTAATATTCTTGATCAGTTACATGTACTTTTCAGAAGGTGCTTTAACATTAATAAAATAGTTCTAAAGTCTTTATGCCATCTTGATTGCTGTGATTTTTGCTATAAGTAAGTTATCATGATCATATTAGCATCGTGCTGCTACACTCTAAGCACACACACAGATATGCATCCCTTCGTTACTGATCGAGATGGTTGAACATTTAACTTACCCTATACGGATCTCTTCGCTCTGTTGGAGTTGCTTCACCTGTTTATTAAAAAGCAAAGTATATTCATAATACACCCATCTACGGAAAAAGTTTTTTTTACTAACGAAGATTATAAATAGTAACCTTTAAGACCCAAGACACGTCTTCTCAAACAGAATATTTCAGTAGCGGTACTGCATAGACAAACACAGAATTATGATCAAAGATACTGATGCTGCACATCAAATAAGTTTGGATTACTCCCATTTTGTTCACCACAAAAATGCAGTTTCAAAAGCATTCATTCATTTTAAACTGAAACAAATGAGATCAACATTTAAATAAAGGAAAAAAATATGGTCGAAGCATCCAGGAAAAGACAAAATTATAGGCGATCAATGTTAACCTTTAAGAACATATGCCGATCCAAGCGTTATGTACTTCAAGCATACAATGTAAAATAACACAAAAATAAAAGTATGATAACGTATGCAATGAATAAAAAAAGTAAAAAAAGCAGGCAAAAAAATCAATATTTACGAAGATAAACAGCAAATTGAGGAGATATCGAAACAAGAATTGCTCAAGAAATGCAAGCGTGTTTTGCAGAGTATGTGGCTCTCGTTGTGAAGTCTCTTGACAATTTTAGGAGAGTATAAATGTTTGCTCTCTGTAACAGGCTCTGGAGTAAAGGCTTATTTCGGAATTATGTGTAAACCATCTAAACGGGGAATGTTGGTGGAGTATCGTTCCGTTATTGGAATTCCTATATATTATGTCAATCCGTAATATGTATGTTAAGGGAAGTGAAAATAAATAAAGAGAGTGTCATGGCTGACATACTTGTGTTTGCCTGGTCTATCCGTGCCATCTAAAATACTATACACGACATAACATCACAGTTGGTATGTTATTACCGAGGAATGAAAGACCAACTAAAGTCGTCACGTTTGTGATGCACTCTGATGGTAAGATTTTTTGTTTTGTTACTGTAGGTAAATAGCAAAATAAAATGTATCTAAAGGAGATAAACTTACATTCTTCGACCGGCCATTTTTTTGGTACTTGGATTGGGTTTGAAGCTGGATGTTCAGCAGGAATATCTGTAAGAATAAGATAAAGGTTAAACAAACTATTGAAGCTCGATCGAGTTTCTTTTGTTTAAATTGTGAATGCAACTCTATTCTCTATTCCAATTATTATATGCACATTTCTGTTATCAAAAACTAGTTGTAACTTCTCGGAAACTTACCAGCAGCATATTTGGCATTCATAAAGTAGTAAATGCAAAGCCCAGTCAGGGAAACCGGCATGATTAAAACATACTTTACAGCAGAGGAGTTCTGAAACAATTTATATTGTATATGATTATTTTTAAAAATGTAAGATTTCAAGCATTAACTTTATTAAGATTCATTCATTAAAAATATAATAAAACATAACATAAAATATTTCTAACCAGATTTATATTATATTCTCCCAAAACGAATAAAATAGAATAAATATTTACCAGAAATGTATATCCAATCAAACCATAAAAAGATAGTGTCCACATCATTGTCTTCCATGGATCATCCTTTCAACAAAAAAGGTCAATGTGCAAGCTTACAGTTTTTAATTTATTTTAGTATTCCTTAATTATTCCAAAATTCCAAGAATGTCTTCAGTTGTTTACAATTAATGATCGGACATGTCTTTAATTTCGCAATGGTTCTTTGTAAGTGTAATACACGTGCACGTTGCAGCATGCATACATTTTGACTCTTTTTTACAGTAGTACATGTCAGAAGTGATGATAATAAAGAAAGTATGGCAATGAAATTTACAATGCGTAATATACAAAAGTTATCTTTTGCTCGTTTTACCTTTGGTATGTGCTTGTTTTTGTTTGTGAAGTAAGAGTAATATTCCGAGAGGTATTAAATAGTTATTCATCATTTAGATAAAGAATAAGTCAGTTAAACATAATTTTGGAGGGCTGCTCGATATGTTGGAAGATAATGGGATAAACACCAGATATGATTACATTTTCCCCCGTCATCATTATACTAAACAGTAAAATAAAATAAGTATGATTTATATACACCATTATGAAAGTATAAGCCACGAACACCTGTGGAATTAATGACAGTGTTGTTTAATGCCTAATGTCTCTGGAGTTATATTTTTATGAAGGACAGTTAACTTCTTAGCGTAGGCAAGAACATATATCACAGCGGATTATTAGAAATATAACTTACATTTTTAGCGGGTTTGTCGGCTTTTACATGCTTTCCTCGCTCTGCATCTGAACACGTTGCAGGGTCCTGAATAAGAATAATATTTATAAATTACCATGCGCAACTGATAACAAATATATTGATGAGTCATTAAAAAATATTGGTTCATCAGCAGGAAAAATACAGATCAAGTAAATATAATATAATGTTAATATTTCTTTAGTATCATGATTCTTTTTGTTGTTTTTGTTATTATTGTTTAATGTGTTAACTGTTACTGTAATTTATTACTACGATGCATTTGTCGCTATCCCTTGATTTATTCTATGCATTGAAAATCGAATGATCCTGAACATTTTCCATGGCATTTTCTAGTGTCAGATAAAGAAGATAATAAGTATCAAAATCATAATAAAACATGTAGTTTTGATATTGACATACTTTCGCTTGTGATTTCGAGTCACTTGCATACGTTTCCTGGTTTCGGGATGATGGTGCTGGACCCTTAATGAGGATAATGATAAATGATTATATAAATGTTTAATGCAAACCTGCAGAAAACATCTTACAAACACGTTGTATTATTACAATATAGTTCCTGAATCAGACTATTAAATTGAATAGAGAAGCCTGGTTGTGACAATTCAAATACTAAAACCTTTATTGATATTCTGAGAGCGAAATAAGATTAATAACACTTTATAGCAATATAGTTTAATTAATCGAAAATAAGAACACTTAGGTGTGAAACTAATTACAGAAATAGTGTAATTGTTTTTAATCTTACTAAAGTCCTCCATTGACGTCTTCTATTCTTTCTTTGCTTTTTCACTTTAGTTCCTGTCTTTAGTTTAACCTGCTTGCATTCTGTTTGTAATTCCTGGAATTTGAAATAAAAATATTAATTTACTTTCACTTTACTGTTTTAAATTGATTACAAAAACATTATACTCAGTATGATTTCATCGAAAAAATATGTAAAATTGTATATGTATTTTCATGTATAACCGTAGCTGGAACAGGGCGTCCGTATATCCTCAACAATTGTTTTGCTAATTATTGGGGGATTGTTTACCTAATACTACGAAGCGTCGGTGAAAGATGATGTTTTGATTTGCTTACTGTTTGTATGATTGCTTTCATATATCAAAACTGAATTTAATATATATATATATAACTTACACTTGATTGTGGTGTTCGATCACTTCCATGATTGTTCCGTTTGACGGTTGGGCCTAGGTCATCGTCCTTGAATGAGAACATATTTTTTTTTATTTTTTAGTGACAGCATACACATTTTGACGAGGGCTAAATGATCAATATTGATTGCAACATTTAATTCATCTAAAAATCATAAAAGTATTAGAGAGGGTGAGTTTTATAGTTCTAACATAGTGTCAAGATTTATTCAGACGATCTTATTTTGAGCTTTAGATATATCTTGTAATAATAATAATAATAAAAGAATATCGTATAAACGAGCCTCATAATAAATACCAAATTTTCTCGAATTCTTTTATTCCTTTTTCGCTTTTCCATTTCTTTCGGAATTTGGCTTTGTGTGAAGATAGTTGTGCCGCTGTTTTCACCTCCATCGATTTTCTCACCAAGCTGGTAGTCTATGGGTGGTTCCTGTTATACCAAAACAAAAACATTGTTAATCATTTCGAAAGCAAATGGGGTATATAACATGGTTAGGAGAAAATAACTACAAAGTATGTTTGATTTTTATGTACACAATAAACGTTCGATTGAAATATTTTATAAACTTATACGTTAGTGATAATTGCTTAATGTTGTCGTATCTGATCTTTCAAATAAAAATAAAATTACATTTTGGTGACTCAGTTAATTGATACATATCGTTTTGAGATGCTGAAAGTCATTTTGTTATTTTAATAAATATATCTTCGGTGAAGAAAGTAAAAGTAGAAGTAAAATACGTTTTAAAAGCACACCTGTCATATACGATTAACAACAGTGTGTAATTATGGATACAATCTATCAAACCGTAAGGAAATGAATTAAGCATTAAATGCCTTCTTTGGAAAGTTATTGTTCTATAATTCTCACAGGATTGCAGACAAATTGAATAACGCGCGTTAACGCGTTATGATTAATGTGTCTGCAATCATGTGATAATTATAGGACAATACATTTCCAAAGGAGGCAGTTTAATACTTATATTACCGTTTTTAATTGATTTCTTTCTTACCAACGTGTGTCCCCTGTATTATGATAGAGTTTATAATGGCTACTTTCCAATTATATTTTAAAAATGGTATTGAAATGATCAAAGTATGTAATAATTAGTTTGTATTCAAATCAGACTCAAAATGTATGTACTACAAATTAACATTACTATTTGATCGACATTCGGAAGATCATCTGACACGAAGTCCGTAAAATGTATATACAACTTATATCCCGAATCAAAAATGTCCTTTTTACCTCAGAGATAAGCTCCTGATGTTGATCGTTCTGTGACAATGAAGAACTGTATTCAGGGGTGGCTTCATCTAAGTCCATCGGCGCAACTTGTGCCTGACATAAATTGTATATCAGTCATGAACATATCGGTATAACATAATACAGTATTCGTATGACGACAGCTATTATCTGCAAAGCATATCATACATTTCATAACTTAATAAACTATGTTTAAAGAGCATTATCAGACAAGGGTTTAATAATGTTCTTATCAATTTCTACAAAGTAAGACTACTTGATACTACCAAATGCTGTTTATTTTACTTACCAATGAAATTTACGGGATTTGCATTGCATACATGGAATTCTGTCTAATATGAATACGTGGTTCATTCTTTATATTTCTAATAACTATGTTACATGACAAGATGGTTGACTTTACTGATAGTCCCCGAGGACTGAAGTTTTAAACGTTCGAAAATAATAATTAAAGGATGTACAGAGTTTGGTATGAAGTCAAAATACAAAGTACACAATTACCAAAGTATTATGTACAGATACTGCTGGTACTAACCTCACTGATTCTTAAGACAGGTTTCTTGCAATGCTCTGACTCTGGGGAAGGGATTTTGTGGTCATATCCTATGTTAACTATGTCTTTGTCCAATGTGTCCTCTTTGGGCTAAGACAATAAAATAGTTAATTACAATTACAACAAGATCATTATAACATTTATACTAATATTCCTTTATACTGAGTAGAATATTTGTAAATGAAAATCATCGATTGTGTACTCAAGTGATTATCTGATTAGTTCACTTAAATTAATTCAATTTTTGTAAAGAATTCACCTAGATCTATTTAACTATCTAATGCACGTCAATTAGAAATTACCCACAAATAAACATTTTCTGATATGGACATTAATAATCACCTGATTTTCACTATTGGACCCTTTCTTAAGTTCTTCTTGTGCTTCCATGGTTTCAGGTATCTGGAAATAAGAGGTAAGTTAAATTTCTATGAATTATTTAAGCTCCAGAAAAATGATTAACACTTTACGATTTGAGTAGTATTTTTTTAAAAGAAATAAGATTGGTAGCAAAGGAACTTTCTTAAACCAGCAAACTAATAATGTTAACAATTTGATACACACCAATAGAATATATGCTTGTTTCTCTGCAAAATGAAGTATCCCTAGTATAAGGACTATAACTAGAGCTGTCATCAAGGGAATGACAAGTGTACCTCCCACCCCGCATTAACATAAATTGTATAATGACAATGTAAATGTCATTCTCTGTATTCTGGTTTAAATTTGTTATTTCATAGCTTTTTGATTTTATAGGGTTGACTTTCTGAACTACCAATTTTATCTCGCTCGTCGAGAGGACATTTCCCGCCATTTTCCAGCTAAAGAAAGAGGAAGCGTTATCACAGTTATATATGCTTCAATTCCTAGGCTGATGCAAAACGCCGAGAAAACTGCGATCAGGATTTTATAATAAGACGATGCGGAAACGGGCAGAAATTTCCGGAATCATCAGAAATAAGAAAAAAATTATACAGCGAACAGGTAAAAATGTAAGGCGCATTTTTGATGTTAAAATCGTAAGGATTAGGCCAAAACAGGAAAGGGTTGCCACCTCTGTATAATACTGCCACTACACAAAAAGTGTCAAAGAAGTCTATTGAAAAATGAGCAAATGCATAGCCGGAGAAAGTTTGGTCATTTTTTACGTTAAGGGGCATACATGTAACTCTCTTTAAAATGTCCGAAACACAAAATTATTTCAGGGTGTAAAACTATATATAATACTGCCACTATAGGAAAAGTTGCAAATAAATCTAGTGATAATTTGCTTAATGTTGTCGTATCTGATCCTCACAATAAACTCCATTTTGGTGACTCAGTTAATATCGTTTTGAGATAATGAAAGTCATTTTGTTATTTCATGTTAGTAAATATATTTTCGGTGGAGACAGATGCGGTCTATTAAAATAACTTTTAAAAGCACACCTGTCATATACATTTAACAAGTGTGCAATTGTGGATAACATCTATCAAACCGTAAGGAAAAGGGTGATGTATAGTTCATTCGTATGAGGTTAGTGACGAAAACTGTTACCTCATAATTGCCAGTTCCATTTTGATGATAATTGTTTGAGTTTGCTGGAACGTCACCTTCGTTTGTTGTTTCGTCTGTACATACTTTTGATAATTCTTCATTTGGCTTACCAACGTGTGTCCCCTGTATTATGATAGAGTTTATAATGGCTACTTTCCAATTATATTTTAAAAATGGTATTG
>JAUMHH010182579.1:0-14874 GCA_032359455.1 Chlamys rubida | reverse complement strand
GGACGACGCACGACGCACGACGGACGAAGACGGATAGCAATAGGTCACTTGAGCTAAAGCTCAGGTGACCTAAAAACGAACAGGCCTAGGTTAACAAGTGTTTTTTAGGTCACTATCCTGTATCTATGCCATCCATTTTTAATTTTATGTGTTATAGGTTACCTTCTGTCCATCATATATACCAGGGGCATATAGCTAGCCTTTGTTCAGAGAGGATTCACTTGGTAGGGGGACTAGGGGGTATAACAAGCATTGCTTTTGTTTTGTTTTTCTGTTCAAAAATTTGGTGGATTCACTTGCGTACCAGTGTATAGGAAGCTATGTGGCTGTATACATGTATATGTTTTGGTTTGTTTACCTTGGTTGCCTTGGTTACTCACCTGCTGTCGTAAGCCACGCAGTACCCCAATGACGTCTCCATTTTCGTTGTACACCTCAATATCATCACCGACGCTGTTGGCCGGGTAGAATGCCACGACTCCATGAGCCTTCAGACTTCTGTTTACGGAGATCTTCTTCAGCATGGCCTGGGCCTCATTGTATACCTTCTTAGCTTCCCCTCCTACAGTAAATGTACAACATCACATCTGCTAATTGAGGAACAATAATTGAATGATTATCTTATTAGGTAATTATATAAGTTCATAAATTTGTAAATCAAAAAGGAGACTTTTACCTGTAATGAAGCTTATCTTCAAACATCTACACCAATCTGGTTACAATCCATTTATATTTTACAGGAAAATGATCCCGATACCAGTTTTGATGAGAGACAAGACGATGTATTGATTGTGAAAAAGTCTTCGTATTAAAGGAGTAAACACAATTTCTCAATGTATGTTTTTTTTCTCATTTTTTTTTCTTTTCATTTTTTAGCCTAGGCCCAATACAAACTTAAGACCAGTAAACATCTAGACAATGTTTGAGACATGAATAATATGTGTTCATTAAACATGTCCGATTTGGGTCCAGGAACAGTGAACAGTGACCTTTACCTTGGATCAATGACCCTGAAACATGAACTGACTCAAGGTATTGGTGTTCTGAATACTGACAAAATTATTTTATCATAATAAAATGAAACATGAATGCCGTAGATTGATGATACTGATGAGAGATGGACAGATACCATTACAGACAGACAGACATGATTAATGTCCAGTAAACAGTGTGTTAAACATACAAAATATATACACCACTTACCCACAGTTTTGTCCTTGAAGATTTTTGGATAACCTCTGTTTGGATATTTTCCCCGGAGCTGCCAGACATCAAAAAAGGGTTTCCAGTCGATGTAAGGGATGAGTCTTGATAGGTCATAGTTCTCAAAAGTTTTAACCCCAATGAAAGATGGGGCGACTAAGGTGGACAGAAAAGTCAAAATAACATCATGTACATATATTTACATTACAAGTGAACTCGGACTCAATAAACCTAGTAACACAATTGAAGGTTATTTTTCAATATACTTTTCAGTTGGCGTATGAATACGCCAGAGAACCAGAAGTCTCCAGGTACTACTTTTCTAAATTCCCTTTTATCAAACTCTTCCTTCAGTAATTGTTCCTTCCACTTCGGGAAGTAGGCACAAAACACGGGCATCAAAACTGAACTAAACTGGCGGCCGCCATTATTCTTCTTCAAACGTGTTCAAAGCAAGGCCTTATCACACATTGCCTAGGCCTAGACCTCAACAAAACATGAAACCGTGAGTGAGTGAGTGAGTGAATCCTTAAATAATCAGTGTCTATAATTGAGAGACTGTCTATATTTCTACATTCATTTTTGACATAGAAGCAACATTACTCCTGTGCACACTGTATAAATCAAGAACATATTACTTGAAAAGCAGATTCTGGAATCGACACGGAGAAATCAATGTTAGCGTCTCGTTATTCTGAATCTCATTCACTAAAAGCAGTGATTTACTAAATATTACTATTATCATCTATAATATTTTCTGAGCTTTTGAAGTTCACATCTATAAAATCTAGATCTACTCACCAGGTGCAGGCTCAACGTTCCAGTCTATCACCAACTTTTTTGCCCTGGCCTGCTCCAGACTGAGATACTTCCTCTCCTGTTTGTTAATAGACAATATCTCACATAAATACTCATATACCTGTATTAAATGGCAGTGTTTCTCATTGCAATGTTTTAGACACAACTTCATCTCAGGGTTTCCATTGTAATAATTTCATATATTTCGAGGTTGATGTATACATATGATGCATAAAAATCACATCACATTACTTTTTGTATTACAGCTTAACTATCTACAGAAAAGAACCTGTACAATCTTGAAAGCTTTGAACAAAACTTTCATCTTTATCCCACTATGTGTATTGATTTTCTCCCATAATGTGTTCCGTTTCTACAGGTGTCGTGGTACTAACAAAGCAATCGTAGATTTAGATAGAGCTCTTTCATTTCATGCTGTATTCTTAGTTTACACATGTTTCACTGTATCAACAAATCAATGTTTGGTTTTACGATAAATTCCATTTATGAAATTAACTAAGTTCGGCTCAGAACAGTTTCAAGGCATTAACTAGGGGTCGTGGTGGCCGAGTGGTCTGACCGTCGATGATCACTAGCCCTCCGACACTTGGGCTACAGGTTGGTGGTTTTCTCCGGGTACTACCATAAGGATGAAAAGCACAAACATAAACAAACTGTAGTAACTGACCTTGAGCGAGTCGTAATGTTCCTCCCTTATCTCCTCGTATTCCTCACTGATCTCCTCCACAAAATCCTCCTTGTTTACACCGTCCATCAGTGATGAACACTTGAGGAATATAAAGGGGTAAATTAATGTAAAATATTGATACAAGGTACTAAAACTTTCACAAAGTTTGAAAATAAGAGACAATTTCAATGACTTTTGAGACAATGTACATTAAAATCTACTTCTGACAGTCGATGACATTTTGAGCATGTTAAAAAAAAAGATAACTTATCAAAGTAAAAACATAATTATATAAATTAAATTCACGAACACCAAAATAAAGATACTGTCAATATATTGAAATTGATAATTACAAACTTTGACTATATCTTTCCATGTTCCAAGAAAATGAGCTATTTAGAGGGTTGTAAAAATGTTCTTTTTTTTCCCACAGATAAATATATGGATGGCCAGTTATTGAGCCTGGAATAGGGAAGGTAAGAAAACACATAATGAAATAATATTTTAGATTGTTGTAATGAATTCAGTGAGGGCTGTTTCATCATTACTCCTATGGAATTAATTCTGGAAAATTCCTGACAAACTTACCACAACAACACTCTTAGAAGCATCCAGTACATGGATGGTTGGAAATTTGTATCTGGGTGCGATCTTTACCGCTGTGTGAGTTCTGTGTGTAGAATTAAAACTTCAGTTAAATATTTTCTGATTCTGTGAATTGAAGTACATGATGTATTCATTCCAACATATAAATGTTTTATATAGTATGTAATTACCTCGTGGACCTATGAATTTGTGGATGAAGATTACCCAGAAAATCAACGAAATTAATAAACCCGAGAAATTTAGTAATTTCACAGCAAATCAAATGCAGTCGATTTATTTTATCATGAGAGGTCACTAATTCACATGTTTGCAAATACATGTATTCATTAAACTTTCAACAATTACAAAAATCTCTTACAGTTACTTTCAAGAGTGAAGTCTTCATGGAAAAGTGTATACAACAGAAAATTTTTGCAACAGAAATATTTACCAGGGAGTGATTCTTGATTTTCATACACGTCTTAAGCTGAATACTAGTACTGGTTCTAATCAAATATCCCGAAATAAAAACATTTTGTAACTGGAATCTTAAAAACTAAATTGACAAACTTTGAAGTGGTGGCGCCACCTATCAACAAGGGAAGTTGCATGCCAATCCTTTCCATTTCTTTGGCTACATATATCATCTCGTCCAGGGAGGGTGTGATCAGACCCGACAGACCAATGAAATCTGTGCAAGAACATCACAACATTAATTTATTGACAAAGTGTAATTTTTATAGATATGTATATTATCAACAGTTCAAAGTAACATGGGCTACAGTCGCGTATCCCGGTTGAAACGGTACGTGTGGCGCAGAAATATTCCACGATAAACGAACACACTTGGACCGTCCTATAAGCAGAGCCAAAAATGCACAATTTTGGAGAATAAAATACAATGTATCAAGAATAGTTTGCCTTTCTATCACGCATCCATTAAATTACATAACGTATCCTAAAAACTTCATGTGACTAGACATTGTTTTAGAAAAAATTATTACAAACTGGCAATAGTCAGCATTTAAGTTTTGGTCAGGTATGTCTGGACCCCTCAATCTACATGTGCCGAATTTTCCTGAGGTCAGCCTCGGTTCAGATCTGTGCCTGTCGTTTTCTTTACAGGTTCAACCGGTTCAACCGGATATGCGAATCTTCAAATGTCATTTTTCATTATTGACCAGGTTATGTAGAGAAATGAGATAAAGACAAACTGAAGTGCATATGTTGTTTACAACCCTTTGGTCCATCATTTCTATCATTTATAAAAACATGACTTCAAAATAAACCAAGCTCCACTTTTTCATTTTTGTATATATATACACAGATATATTTTTTAAAGCAACTGAATTCAGATTTTTTTTTTCCAATTAAATTCCTTGAAACTGTTTCTGTCTGCAAAAAGATTAAAGTTTCATATCAAGACACAGTATCGTGTGTTTTTATGGAAATTGGATTGGAGGAAAAAATCACAAACCTGCTCTCTCTTTCATTGCAGTTTCAAGAATTTTTTCACATGGTGTCATCACTCCTAGATCGATTACCCTACAAACGAGATAAATAGTTGTATTTGAAACACTATGATTGTTACCATATTCACTATGATTAGTGCCAATCCCCCTTTTCCAGAAGGAATCAAAATTATATAAACCCCCTCCCCCTCCCAGACCTGACCAGGCCCGGTCAATGATTTACAGTACTTCCACTTTAAAGCCGAGATTTATGTTCGGTGATCATGGCTGGACTGCCTACACTGATAAAACATGATACCCAAACCTCCAGTCACACTGGGATGTACATAATGTCCTTCTGTTATACTGTAGCTAGACCCCCAGTCACACTTGGATGTACATAATGTCCTTCTGTTATACTGAAGGAATGGTGAAGCTACACAACTTGTTCTATCATAGCTAACATGTTCTTATCCTAATAACTGCCCCCATATAATCACCCTGGACACTAATTATGATTAATACAGTATGATTTAGGCCTTTCAATACTTTGACACATTCAGGTTTCAATAATTCACATTATACGAACTACAACTAAACATTATTTGTTTATAAACATGGGGCAAAGCCTAAAATCTAGGATTGTGTCATGATCTTGGGGCCTGGTGGTAATTATTTATTTCGAGAGTAAGTTGGGACCACTGGATCTGTTTGATTTAGAACGGTCAATTAACTTTATCATCAGTTTTTAAGTTAACAGTATTTTATTATAATGCCATTTTGTATTAACTAAAAAGGATAAAAAAAAAATATTTTTAAGATAACTTGACGTACCTGTAATTGTTACAGCCGAGTACAACACCTACAATGTTTTTACCGATGTCATGGACGTCTCCCTTCACTGTTGCCAAAACAACTGTCCCCACATAGGCATCTGCCTGAATGTTAAGAAATACGTAGAGATGACAACTTTTAAGAACTCGTTCAACATTCTATCAAAAAGCTTGTACATCTATAAATAATGATAGCAATTATCTTTACTTCGGTTTTTATTGTGATAAATATTTGACATGATTCTTCATCCATGGGTCTGATATCAAAGTTTTACTTTCTACACAAACAATGTACGTAATTAAACGTGTGACACGTTTAATACGTACATTGTTTGTGTTGAAAATAAAACTTTAATATCACATATTTCCAAACTGTTGAATCTTATTGAAGATATCCATGGGTCTGGTTTTCTAGTCTGTCAATTTTTGTTTTTAAAACCATTCATTGATTTTTCATATTTATTTTATACCATTATCCTTAAAAGTAAAAGTAGATACCCTAATTTATCAGATCAAAAATCAATACATATTTTAACATAGCAAAATCTGACTGATAATTTGCAAATTTCTGCTGCATAAATCAACTAAAAATAAACACTCCCAGAGTACCGACCATGTTATCAATCCCTCCTGTTATAGCCAGTTTTGCCTGTCGCTCTTTCTCCATAAATGGGATGAGGTGAGCCACCGCCTTCTTCATGACACGAGCAGACTTGATGACCTGGGGCAGGAACATCTTCCCCGCCCCGAACAGGTCTCCCACCACACTCATACCCTGAAACACAAATAATTGTACAAGTCTTTCTTTTTTTTTTACAATGAATTCTTGATGAACTCAGACTCTAAAATAATGTCTTATCACATTTCAAAACTGAAACAGATCTACTTGTACTTCTTAATTGCTTCTTCTATTTTGGGATTGTGTTCAACTTTAGAAATCTACTAAATAAATAACGAAGGCCGTCTTACTTCTGATTTTAATTTCAAAACTGCAAAACATTTTTTTACTGAATCTTTTATATGTCTAACCTACTTTTCTCTGAAGAAAATCTATCATTGTTCAGAAGATGTAGGACAGATTTCTGAAATTATTTTTTTGCAAATCCACGTCAATAATACCTTCATGAGTGGGCCCTCGATCACGTTGAGTGGCCTAGGGTACAGTTCTGTGTTCGTTCTCGCCTCCTCCGTATCACCCACTACAAACTTGTCTATACCCTGTCAGGATCAGGCAAAAACAGAATTAGAATATCATTCATGCGTGGCTAGAACTGGACGCACAACATCTTGTTTATTATTCTGCATAGATACCAAGAAATTCAAATCTGGTATTCCAGATAATAATCTGTAGGGTTGATTCTTATACTTAATTATTAAGTACATGAATTCCTTTTTTTTCCCAGTTTAATATTATAAAAACATGATTTTGAAATGAAGAAATGTTACCTTTATGAGAGAGTAGGAGAGTCTCTCCTCCACTGGATTAGACCGCCACTCGTCACTGACCACACCCTTCTTAGCATCCGCACTCATGCTCTGTAGAGTACAAGTATATACCCAGGTAAGAGGACACGTGATTCAGACCACACTTGTGTTGCACATTTAACAAGCATTCTGTGGGTATTGATGAATCAATACATGTCCCCTACCAGCCCCCCACATTTTAACCTGCAGATTTTGGCCAAGATATTTTTTTTTTTTATTCAGGTATTTTGTATGTGATTACATAATAACACAATAACTAATCAGACATATTCATAATGAAAAATATAGAATCATGGAAGCTCCAATGCTAGAGAGATGATTGACCACTTCTTTTCTTCGCGTGCTGCTTTTTTGTGGGAATACATGTATCGCGATTTTATTTCTATTTGTTCTTGATATTTCATTTTTTGTTTGAATCCTGTAATGTTTGGTATTATACATCTGCATCTACATGAATACATGAATTTTACACCGAGTATAAAATGATAAACACATCTCAGGTGTCAAAACTAATTTATTAGTTACTTGAAAGGGAGTAAAATATCCACTTGCTAGTTACAGGAAGCGGAAAAGCATTAGTGTAACAAATAGTATGGCAGGTAAAGGATAAGCGGTCGGTTTTAGAATCAGGAGGTCCAGGGACCAAGATCCACATAGCCTGTGACTCTTCTACTTCTAAGTGTTTTTTCATGAAAAGGAAATTATAGTAAAAACAAATTCTTCTATTGTAACTATAATGAAGTTCATGGGCAAGAAACTCACTGTCAGAAAAATGCCTATTAACAAATGAGCACATTTCTACACAGGAGATACAACACAGAACTAAGACTTTCTACATTAAAGCAACTTTATAATATCGAGTATTTGTTTTACCTGCTTGATGAATGGTGTTATCCCCAACGTAGGAAACACCCAGGTGCATGACGCTGGGTAAACTTCATTGTCACCAAAGTTAATCCATTGCTGGATCAGAGCCTGGTCACGGGTGTTACTTCCTTGGAGCTGAGCATTACCAACTGCAAACACAATCAAAACAAATTCGCATTAAAATCGACAATCAATTTTAAAATGTTGCGCCAGAAAAAAATAATTAAAAAATGTATAATTTAAATATTAAATTGCATCTTTAGTCAAGTCATTAAAAGTTTGAAAGTGAAAGTAGGATTTACAAACCATTAGGACAACAAAATGCAATTTCCTGTAATTTTTCAAACACACCGATATAAATAACAAATGATAATTTATTTCAATTGTTACAATATCCTCAATATATATTGTTTCCATATTTATATGTGTCTGACAATTATAGGGTATCTCGCTTCCGGTTGAGACAACATAAACACGATCAAAAACTGCTAAATTGTTTATTATTATAGTATATATTGTTTAGCATTTTTTTCCAGCAAATATAATATCATAATAAGCCGGTTCCACTGTTCATGTATATTATATTAAGTTGCAATCAAAAGTTAGATAGCATTAATAATAGTCCAAGTACCAATGTTTCCTTGTATTTTCAAAATCCAACAGTTAACAGTTTATTTTTACTTGGGACTGTCAGACAAACAGTGGTAAGTATTACAAATAAAAGTATTACTTGTATGAAATCTGTCAAGTCTGTTTGATTTACCTCCATTTCTTACACACAAGTCTAGCAAGAACAAATATGCCTTTGATGGAGGGATAACTTTACATGCAAGCTTTTTTCTATCTCCTATTCTTCAATAACAAGAAAGTCAATATTTTCATATAGTCTTTTGGGTGTTTGGGTACAAAGTATTACCACAGGAAATGGCCCCCCTCCCCAATGACTGAATAAAAAGTCACTCCATTTAGTGTGCCTGTTTTGGCACTGTAACAGCAATATATAATAGACGACACTATAATTTTCTTCATTTTCTTTAGTATCTTTTTCCACAGCTTAAAAACTTCTACATAAGTTGTACATTAAAATGAACTGTTTGACAACTGAAACCAAGCAAAACAACGAAATGTAGTACCATTCACAATTAAATCAGTTGGTCAGTTTAATTTACCTCCAGTTCTTACACACAAGTCCAACAAGGACAAACATGCCTTTGAAGGAGGGTCATCATTTAAGTTTACCATTACTCTTCAAGCCTCCAAAGTTGGCAATTATTTTCGCAGTTACTGCATATATAGACTAGAAAAACAGTTTCAAAAGATGACATCAATATCTTGTACTAAAACTTAATTCAGAAATACTCCCATTAGTCAAAATAAAAAAACAAAATTGCAGAAACCTATATTAAATTTTCATATAGATTTTGTCTTTAATATCAATTTTACCATTTTGTTATCAGATCTTTAAGTTAACTTTTTCTCCACATTAGAGGGATCAATCTAGGTTTTCGGGGAAACTGACTTTTTTCAGATTTTGTGAAATTTAGAATTTTGATACAAAGCTCTAGCGTCATGAAGGTAAAAGATAAATGTTTTGTCCGACAAAGATGTGTGCTACAACATAACTTGTTAGAATTTTTGTTTAAATTTTGTGAAGAAAATGTATATATGCAGTATTATGCATTTTTATTCTTGAACTTTATAAAGAAAATATGAATAGGGAAAATATTTTGAAGTTTCTTGTTGAAATAAGGGATTTTTTAAGCACACAGGGGTAATTTCAAAGAACAGGGGAATTTTCTTCTGGAGAGGAAACTACCCATATCAAGTCTATATTGATTCCTGCATTGCGATATCAAATTATCTCAAAAAACGAAGAAAAAAAATGGATTCAGGTGTGGTCATAACTTTCCTCGTTCAACAATTTTTAGTTTCTTGTCAATACTTCTTTTACAACCTGAAAAAATGCTTCCATTAAAAATGAACTCAATTTTACCCCTCTACATTTTCCAATCTTTTGAGATTTACTGAGAATAGACATCTTTCACAGCTTAAGAAGTTGAGTACATGTCTACATTAACTGTATATTGAAAAGAACTGTAGGACAACCTGAGCCAAGCAATACAAGAAATGTATTACTCTTTAAAATTAAATCAGTTTGTCTGTTCAATATACCTCAATTTCTTACACACAAGTCCAACAAGGACAAACATGCCTTTGATTGAGGAATAACATGAAATTAAGGCGCCTTCTCTTCATATGATTTTCATGGAACCAATAGAATTGGACTGATTGTTCAATTGCTTTTGTCCCCAGGAGCGGACACACCCAACTCCTTAAAAATGGTAGTTGTTATTCCCTGCTTAACGTTCAGCATTTAGGATAATGGCAACAACTGGTTCGCGGTGGGGGGGGCGCCTGTTCCAAATTTCCAGGGGGGAGTCCGTATGGGGGAAAATTGAGGAAAATGGTGAAAATACATGAATTTTAAAGAAAATTCTCAGGGTGAGGGGTTCCTGAAGCCCAAAAACCCTTCTGGATCTTCCACTGATGAGCCCATCACATACTATATACACTGACATGGGTCTGTATGAAATACCTTAAGAAAACATCACAAGTCTTACCGTATTGGGCTATGGCATTACTTTCAAAGACACGATCTCCATTGCTGCTCTCAAAGGCTGGAACCTGTAAAATATATTCGACATTTATCATTTTGATACAAAGTGGACAAGGAAATTGATCAAAATCTCATTCTAATCAGCATTCACTATTACCACAGACTTTGATATTACATGATATTTATTGTTCTTTTTTAGAGCAAGACTATAATCCAATTAACGATACATAAAATTTGAGGTGGATGTGATCTGGCACCTGACAAGGGGCAGAGACGTATAAATAATGAATATATTTGTTTTTACATTATTGATAACAGGTCAGAATTTTTCAGACATGCCTGAATCACAGGTGCTTGCCTCGTCTATCGGATGTATTGACAGACGAGGCTAGCACCTGTGCCTGAATTTCAGACATGACGCAACGTCCCCGCAACAGCCAATGTCATGACTATTGTGTATCCATGTAATCCTACACGAATACCGTACTGTACTCTTTGGTGGGTTTAAGCAGAGACGTATATAGTATAGACGTCTCTGGTTTAAGTAATGAAGTTTTCGTGTGGGTTTGGTTATTCCGCCCCCTTCAAATGTCAGTGGCTGTGAATTATGCTAAACGAACAGAAATCTCATACAAACCTTTCCAAGTGGAAATTTGTCCAAAAACTCTTTTGTAGTATTAGATTCTCCTAATTTGAAATCAGGAGAGACCGTAACTTTTGCACCGCTGTACTTAGCAGCGATAAGTGCCTTGTAAGCACGAAAGTTTTCAGGGTACGTGTACAGAGTCTGAAATAAAAGAAAGCAAAATAATGACAAAACCGTATGCTTCTCGCATCCATCTTTTAATTCTTAAACATGCTGAACTTATTATTATCGAGATTGAACTGTAATACGGGCGATTGCATGTCAGTTGCCACGATTACATACCCCAGTCGCCATTGCACCGGTAGAAAGAGGAAGCATTTATCAATATCCTGTTTGACTTGCGCAAACAGCAACATTCTATGAGTAGAACCCGGATGTTGGTGTCTGGGCCCAGGGAATCGCAATATTTTACCTGTCGTATTAGACACAGCAAGCTACAAAAATGGTAAGATATGGGGACTATTCGACTTGGAAATTGTTCACACTGCAAACATGCACGCATATTTGATCTCACACGAAGTTTTAAACATATCAATTGTGTATGTGAACCGAAATAAGACCGAAAGGTCCCGTTATCAGATTGGAACCGAATCAACTTGTTCATAATCCGTCGCTCACTCGAGTTACATTGATAGATTCTGTAGCTAGGGTTTGTTCAGTGTCACCTTCCTTATTGTCTTATTTTTTGACGCATTGTCAGAGTTGCAAGCTTAAGTTAAATAATTACAAATCCGTGAGTGTATTGTATGATGTATATATATATATTTAGATCGGTCACTACTTCAGCAGCTGAAATGCAGCTGATTATCGCATAACCCTACAGTATGACTATTGAGATTAAATATTCAAATTCCCTATTCAGATATGACTGATGCTTCCATATCAAAATTTGAATATATTTAAAAGATGCAGTATTTTGTTCCCGAAGTTATTATTTTGTATATGATAATTACGAGAAAAGTGTCGGAAGAAATTCTACAGGACAATTAGGTTTCAAGAATAAATTACTAATACCCAGTCCTCATGGGGATTTTTGTAGATTAAACACATCAACAAACTCTGGTATGAGAGTTCTCCGATTTGTTATTCGTGCATATTCATCAATTCTATTGATAACATATAAATGAATTACCCTGCAATTGTATAAATATAAAAAATAATCTTTATTTAATGCTGTGTACAACTCTGTAGAGCTTTTATTGCAATGTTTTCGTGGTGGAGTAAAACCGGGGGTTGGGGTTGGAAACCACCGTGGCGTCGGAGGGATGACAACTAGCGTAGTGGTCTGAAGCTCACGCTTGATTGCACACAGTAGAAATGACTGTGTGTTAGTGATCATGGCTACACAGTGGCAAAATAATTACATTTCAGATACGTATACACTTAACTCTTTACTAGAATATACATTTAGCATAATATAAATTTACAAGTTATCTTAGAAGATGTTACATACATGTACGGTTGTAGGTTTATAAATTACAAAAGTGATATTACCTCTAGATTTACATTATATTAACTTCTATTTATACACATGTATGTGATTTTGAACATATGGATGTCAATCTTATGTTACTCAGTGTTATTGATACGGAGATGACTAAATAAACAGACAAAGAGTACAATAGAAATGCATTCACTAACACATTATTAAAAGTAGAAAAGGTAGAAAACTGTACCTATTTGTGGAACAGGGCCATTTTGAGTTGTTAGGAATGATCCTGAGGGTATGACATGTTGTTGTATTTTCTGTTTAACAAAGAAATATGTACATTTAAAAATAAAATTAAAATGACACAGTATATTTAAGCATTGAACTGCTTTCAGTTGGCATTCATAGGCAATATATGAGTGCAAATATTGTATGTATTGTGTATGCTTGTTCAATGAATAGAACAGCCATCGCCCGAGGAGGGTCAGTGGTATCCAAAGTATAACCATTATGATGTCATAATAATGATGACATCAACAATCAGCCCATGACATTCATAGCCTACATGAATGCCAACTGAGTTTGGTAGGGTTATATAGTGGCAATGCAAATGCCATACGATAGTAAATTATATATATATATACACTACATACCGGTATGTAATAATGAGTCGATAATCTACTAGTATGATCGTATCGTATATCAATATGAAAATATAAATGGAAGCAGATGATTTATAATTTGGACTATTAATTTGTGAAAGTTAGCTGGTAAATTTCTTAATTATCCGTTTTGTCTTGTCTGCTTCGTCAAGACATCATGTAGTATCTGACAAATGTTGTGCCAAAAAAAATGATCATGCAAAGAACCCCTTGACCATTGGCTAACCCAAGATAAGTGACAATGGGATAACTTCCAAAACTGACCAATGTACATATTGATATAACCAAACCAATCCAGGCGACCAAAATAAGGAAATAACTATACCACAAAAATAAAGATTGTTTGTACTATATCAGAACATATGTATATACCGTAATATTATAATAAAACATAAATAAAACAAACATCGTCTCTGCCACATGATGAAGCATGCTGGACCACAGGTACATATAGCCTCATCTATCAATACACCTATTCCTGCTATTCAAATTGGTTTGTGAGGCTAGTACCTGTGACTGAACAACTCTGGTGTCTGGTGCTGAGATGTTTCGTATAAACAAAAAAAAATGGTGACCACCTTTCCTTCAAAGTACTCATGAGAAAAAAAATTCATGGCACTGGAAAGAAAAGATTTTCACAAATTGTTGTTTTTTATTTAAACAAAAGCTATTTTAATTATGGGTAATTTTGATTAACCTGATGTCATTGTTACACAATTGAGTTTCACTTATCATTTGAGTGGTATGCTAAAGAATACTCACTGGGTTCATTTGCCATTCTCTTGATATTCGTCCCCAGTTTTTCACATAAACATGTTTATATGTGTAATTGTGATTATTAAGGTTGTGTCATTTTCAAAAGCTTTTTGTTTTCAAGACATTTATGTAATCTGCATGTGGTTCACCAATCATGGAAAAATGGCTCATCATTGTATGACGAAATTAATATGTGAAGTGTTTGAACAATATAGAATAAACCTGTATCATATTACGATAAAAAAGATTTCTTTTAAATTGATCAACAACAATGCTAACCTAAAGAAGCAGATTTCACTGATTTTTGAGGAAATGTTTTTCCATAAGGAATTGTTTGCTTGATTCATAAATCATGATATTTTGTTTATATTTGTGTGGCACTTTTGAACTTACGATTTATTCAAATAGAAATTTAATATAGAACAATGAAATATCATGATTACTTGCAGGTTGTAGAATTCCAGAAGCCAAGAGCTAGTAGATTTAAGTAAAAATTTCAGTATTTACTTTGAAAATAAATATAAACGGGCAAGTGGGCGTTTTCATATAGGTCTGTTCTTGACCTAGCAAGTTCTGTACATCGTATAAGTTTGCAAATAGAAAAGTTGACTTTGACTGTTGTACTTGCTGAAGTGAAGCAAAATAAAATCATACTCTGTTATTGCCAATAGCTATATTGAGTAACATTCAAATTTTACTGCAACACATTTATAAACTATTTGGACCATTGGTATACATCTTTTTAGCCCACCATCATCTGATGGTGGGCTATTCAAATCACCCTGCGTCCGTGGTCCGCCGTCCGTCCGTCCGCCGTCGTCCGCCGTCCGTCCTTAAACAATTCTTGTTATCGC
>JAUMHH010182568.1:0-14875 GCA_032359455.1 Chlamys rubida | reverse complement strand
CTTTCTGAGAGATTTTTTTATCTATTGCGTCGTCAGAGCTACGAAGCGGTCCTATGCCAACTAATGGGCTAAATCAAAAGTGCCGGGGCAGAGGAGGCCGGGTATTAACTGGTCCAGTACACTCTGCCGATTGAGCTATATAGCTGTTAAGACCTATAATAGCTCTATTGACCTATCTTTTGTGCAGCAGCAATTTTAATATAGTATATTTATATATACTTTGTTCTGTATGTGCCAAGTTGTTTTTAATTAATGCATGCTGTGATTTAATTTTTTCTTGTCTGAGTGTGTATAAACCTTGCTATATGCCTGTTGTTTTCTGCATGTTGTCTTATATATCCTGTTTTTATACCTTTGTGTGTCGTAATAATAGCGCTACAGAGCTAATGTTTCCATTACAACATATACAACTCTAAATCAAAATTCTTGTATCTTGTATCTGAAATAGGTCTTTTGAGCTATTTTCATGTGATTTTCTTTTTGAAGGAAAACGAAACAAAGTCGCTTTTAAGAGGAGATTTTATCATAAGGTTGACAAATGACACTAAATATAAGTATTCTTTTAAAAAAAATAATGATGTAAAAAATTGGAAATTTTACATTTATGAAAAATGAAAATAAACATCTAAATGTACAGTATACTTTTTGTAGTCAACATTACCATAAACCTTACTGTTTTATGCGACTTTGCTTTGATTTAATGAAAATTGAAATCTGAGGTTTTATAGCTCAATACAGCTTTGATTTATAGGTGAATATAGCTATATAGGTCTTTATAGCTATATAGCTCAATCGGACCTGATTAATATTTATAGTAAGTAAACATGTGCACACCATTTGTTTACAACATGGGCCGGTGTAATAAATGGTGGGATATGCTTGGTAATTTAAACTATGACGTGAACTTGTTATACTAACACCTTATTATGTTGAGTTCGACCTGTCGTGCACCAGCTTACATAAACCTGTAGGGAAGATAAAAGGGTTAGGTCAATGCATGGCTTGATAGCACCGGGCATCCAAACTTCTTGAAACACGGCGCCATTTTTGTTTCTGATTCAAGGGACGTAACTCAAACTCTTTATACAAAATAGTGACCCTTAGGTCTATATATAAACATGTCTCTGATCACAGGGACATTAGAATTTGTTACAGCTATATTTGGACCTAAACTAAGGCGTTCAGCGTAATTTTACATGTTTTGGGGGTTTAGATCGACTTTCGGTAAAAATGACACCCCCACTCAATGGTCATCTACAGTACATAATGATCTATATAGGTCCAAATATAGCTGTAACAAATGCTCAGGTTCATGTGTCTCTGATTAGCGCGCACCAGCCGACCGCTATATGGAAATCACCTAAAAGGAACATATATAAAAATTGTGGGCTCAGATAATAAGAAACTTTTAATTTGAATTGAAATATTAAATTGGACCATTTACCAGGTTTTTTTTCAATTTGTTATATATGTTCTACTGCATGTGTACAGTTAGTACACACCCGGATTTAAAGGATGATCTAATTCCGTGGTACAACCGGCATACATTTGAAGAACCAAGACGTGTATTCGAGTAAATCCTTGTTGAAGTTGAAATGTTCCTTTGTTTGTATTTTCACATCGACATAAATCTACTTATTTTTTTTAAATAGGGGCTTCCTTACTTCGTATTTCTTGAGATTATTTTCAAATATAATGACACGACTATATAATTATATCGCTAAGATCTCCTTACACCTCTAAAGTAACGCTTCCGACCCAGCACAGTTGTGAAACTTGCCAATGCCACTGAACCCATCATCTTAACAACATACAAATGTAGCTTTTTTTTTTGCAAAATTTGTCATTCTTGAATCGTCGAATTGGCCACGATAGTCCGAAATAACTGATATTTTTTTTTATCTCCGCCCCATAAAAAAAATAAAAGAACACAGTTATTTCGGACAGGACATCCATTATCAATAAGTTCATCCATTAAAAAGATATCACCAGGAATCCGCAAATTCTTCATAGAAAAAAATCTTTCTTGAGTGAGAGTAAGTGTGTTTGTTAGAAACGTTAGCATAAATAATGTAAATGTTTGAAAAATAATTCAAAACAAAAAATACTGATGAATTTAAAAGAAAAACTTAATTGAAAATCGTAGCTGTAAAGAACTTGTAGAATACTTTAGTCAAATGCTTGCCCTTTCCTGTCTGGTGTGTTCCAGTGTTCTCTCCTAGGTCCCTACTTATATTTGATGTTCATGATATTTGTTGATTATTTTATCTATAACGTTACCATTGCATATAAGCCTGCAAGACGACCTACAACATTAAAAATTGGTAAAAGAATAGTTTTTGATGGCGACAAGGGAAAATATTAACTATATTACGCAAAGGAACCCCAATTATATAAACAAATACATCATTATTTTGCCCTAAACTTGTTTATACAAACGAACATATTTAGGCCCCATCGAACACCGTTTTCATGGAATTCACTCATCACGAATATAACAGTAGTATACTCAGGCTCTAACACTGTCTGGGACCCGTGCCCCTAATAAGACACACTGACAAGGAACAGAAGAACGGACAACTTAACACAGGATTAACAAAACGAAATATTGTTGTCTTACCATAGGCGGAAGAATCGTAATGAGTATCCGACCAAAGAAAATAAACCCGGACATTCTACATCCCATAGGAATTCACCAAGGACCAATTTTATGCTTGAAATAAGTTAATCCTGTATTTACTCAAGCATATTTGCAGATACATGGTATAAGTAAGGTAACACTGACATGGGTAAGATCATTCTTAAAACAAAACAGTATATGCTTCCTAATTAAACGGCAGCTATGTTTCCCTTTCAGAGCATCCATTATCGATAAGTTCGCCCATTAAAAAGAAATCACCAGGAAAAAAAAATTATATAAACAAATACATCATTAATATGTGGCCCAAACCTGTTTATACAAACGGACATATTTAGGCACCGCCTATCAGAGTTTTCATGGAATTCATACATTAACCAACATCACGAATAGATATGTAGCAGAAAATTAACCCAGATTTCTACGCAAAAATATTAAAACAATCAAAATTGAAACAATAGAACAAACCTCTATAGACACATGCACATCCCTATGTGGAATATTGCAGCACTATCTGAGCTCCGTAGCAGAACAAAACTCCAAAAAACAAAATTGAATGGTCCTGATAAGAAAGACTGTCAAGGAACAGAAGGACGGACAAATATTGACACGATACTGAACAAACGAAATATGTGTACATAATTACGTATATTGATGTCTTACCATAAGCGGAAGAATCATATTGAGTAACGCCAGGTCCTGCTATATCCCATAGGAATTCACCAAGGACCAGTTTTAGGATCGTTGCTATTTTTTATATTGTAAATCAACTGCTTGAAATTAGTGAATCCTTTTACTCAAGCATTTTTGCAGATGACGTAAAACATACCATGATGGTATAAGTATGGTAACACATGGGTAAGATCATTCTTAAAAAACTTTAAAAAAACCAGTAAGCTTCCAAATTAAATGGCCATCTATGATTCACTTTCAGATCAACATTCTAACCAACACTTAAACATTACGATGATGTTATTTAATTAATCAGGTATTTTTTGTATATACCCGAAAAGAGAGAAAATAAACAAAATAACTTTGACAATGTTTGTGACGTAAGCCATGCACGGAGTTCCATGTATCATATTCGGTGTACATGGTCGCTCTTTGATTGCTTTGAAAATTACATCCTTAATCCAGAAAATTGCTGTCAATCTATTGAAAGACTCGCATATGGGATTATACATATTTAAGTAAGACGCATCCAACATTTTTTTGTTTTGTTCGGAACCAATGTCCATATGCACTGTACTGATAAACCGAAAGGTTTAAGGCAATAAGGAATGAATGAATGAAATAAAATATTGGAAAATACTGTTGTTATTACTTATGAGACCTATATGTATCCACGCCACACAACGTCGTTGATAAGGAAGACTAAATCAACGTTATCGTCAAATTAAACAAACAAACAGACATAAACATCTGACGTGAAAAATCAATATTTTTACAGTTTGACCTCGATAGAAATCTTAGCCTCGATCCGCTCGATGTTGAAGATTAAACATAAGAAAAATATATATTTCAACCCAAGGATAATACCCCAAACTCATGAAAAAAGCTCCGTTTCGCAAAAATTATATAACTGACATCTTCAGGAACATTTCGTCCCCGCCCGGCGTTAATTTAAAATAGTATGTCAAAACTTTGAAGAACAATTTCCGCCTCCTCCCGATCGGGCCGGGGATATTAAAATAGAATTCGTGAACAACCTAGTTGTTGATTATTTGCAATACTTGATAATACAGTAGAGAGCTGTGATGAAGAACTTGGTTAATCACTATACTGTGTCTGTTATTATAAGCCATTATATCATTTGTTAGTAACATAGATAACTAGCTAAGTATTTTTAGTTAAATTATCTAGTCACCTAATCATCAATATTCATGGACGATCTAGATCTGTATCTCTAGCGATTTTGCGTTATAAAAACTGTCTATTCAAAACGGAAATATTGGTATCTTTTAAAAGTTGTCTTTTTTTTTTCTTAAATCGCAGTTTTAGTTTCTGTTTCATTCTATACACTGTAGGCCTACACCAACTGATAATGTTCGGTTAAGGCAGGTTTCACTATACTCAAAATTTTACTTCAGTCAGTTGCTTCCTTTTATTTCTATTTGAATTAAAATTGTAGGCAACATAATCAAGTATGTTTATCTTAATTAGAATCTATATAATACTGAACTCGTATATATACTATTGTTACTGAGATCGTAGGATAACATTGACAACTACAAGTGCATGAAAACCGCGGGAGAATTCTTGTTGTTGTTGTAAGCGGCCTTTCAACCACTGTGGATGTCACGTGACCGACTGCCATTATGCTAAGTTTAGAAAATGTCTCACGCGATTTAGGGGGGTTTCTCCCTCTCATGTGATATTTTCTCTTCATAAAATGCCCGGCCCTGTCGAAAGATGGCTGGAGACCTTTATGTGTAAACAATATGCCGACACTTTTGAAGCATATGGATTTAAAACACTGCAGTCCGTAAGTTGACCCTTTTATCAAGATTAACAAGATGGCGTACTGTGGCAAGATTTGAAAGCACATGTCGTACAAGAACGCAGTTATTTATATTATTGTTTTGTTTTGTAGGTATGTCAGCTACAGCATCCACAACTCCAAGCTATGGGTGTTGCGCAGGAACACTGTGAGAAGATACTAGAGAATGTGCATGTATTAAGACAGACTATATATGGTAAGGACCCCAATACACAGCCTCAGAATTTCGTGTTATTTACACGTTTACTCACTGTTGTTTACAAATAGAAATGACAGTTTACGTTCTGACGCATCATATGAATAATAAAACAACCAACAGAAGAGAAAGAAAGTAAATGAATGGCGTATTTCACTATGAATTCGTATTTCTCTGCACTGAAAGTTTGAAGAATAGTTCTAAGTTGAAGTTCAACAAGGAGGACATGGTCTTTTGACCAGAGGTTTAATTGTTTAAACCTCTGGAAAGGTCATCATTTGATAAGTGAATTCAAGAAAATTCCATTGCTATAATATTGTGAAAGATGTGCATGGATTAGGTAGCCTTACAAGCGTCGGCAGTAGGGAATTTCCCTTTAGCTCAGCGGTACATAGCGTCTGGCGGGTTCGACGATTTACAGGAACGGGCAGAAATATATTAATTATTATTATCGGGTATAAGATATATTTGATAAAGGATTGCAATTACATGATCAGTGCAGAATCGGACTAAATTATATATATATACATTTATGTTGTTATTACTTATGACACCTATATTTACATTATTATATATTTTTTTATCGGGTATAAGATATATTTGATAAAAGAATTGCAATGAATTAAGAATGTTGTATTGATATGGATCGGGCAGGAACGGGCGACGATTTACAGGAACCGACGACAATTTACAGGAACGGACGACGATTTACAGGAAGGGACAGAAACGGGGCAGGATCAGACTTATTTATATATATTTATTTAAACTTCTGTAGGTTTACTGCCGACCGCTGTCGCTTAAAATGTTTGAATGTCTTGTTTCCTCGAAATTTCCATCTCCTAACGATCGACTGTACTAGAAGTCGAACTGTCCGCACAGCAGAGGCTCAGCACGCATCCACCACAGACTCAATATCGTTGGCTATATCCGCTGGACAAGAATCGCCTCGAATGTCATTCCCTCCCACACAAACATACACAACGTGTAGTTAACAGGACAATTTCCGTATATACCGGTATGGTAGGGAGAATGCGTATTTCGAGTAGTTAACAGGACAATTTCAATATATAAATAAGTCCAATCCTGTCCCGTTTCTGTCCGTTCCTGTAAATCGTCGTCCGTTCCTGTAAATTGTCGCCCGTTCCTGTCCGATCCATATCAATACAATACTCTTAATTCGTTGCAATTCTTTTATCAAATATATCTTATACCCGATAAAAAAAAAAATTATAATATAAATATAGGTATATATATATATATAATTTAGATTCTGCACCGATCATGTAATTGCAATCCAAATATATCTTATACCCGATAATGATAATTAAATATATCTAATATATATATCATAATTAATATGTTTCTGCCTGTTCCTGTAAATCGTCTGACCAGCATCGGGCTGGAGAGCCAAGGGTTGCGGGTTTGAGCCCCAGCGATGGCACTATCTTTATCACTATTCCTCATCCTACTACAATATCAAATTCAGATAACCGATATAGGTACTGGTTTGATTGCTGATTGCTGATTATATGTGAGGAAAAATACAACAGCTTAGCCAACTTACTGAACTACCAGCTGGTCATTGACGATAGACAGAGTCTAGGTGCACTAAATCTCTCCAACACATTTGACCCCAAAGACTCCAAATCCTGTATTACCTTCCATAGGTATATTTTTAAGTGAAACCTTGACCTTTCGATACCTGGTAGTTTTGGAATCTATGAATACAATGTTTTGGTACTTTTTTGTAAAGACAAAAAATGCTGCAGAATGTCAGTCAAAGTGCTAAAAAACAATGATATTGAAACAACATTTTTGAAGTACTGAAACACCTCATACAAGTACAAAAACATCTCATAAACAAAACAAAAAAAGACAGGAATGTCAATGTCTGTACCCCGTGCAGTAGAACGAAGAAGTGATATAATTTGTCATTTTAACAAAAAAATAGACATCAAAATGAAGTAATTTGTGTGCACAACTACGTGCATTTTAGCTCTTTATCCACCATTTAAGAAATTAAGTTGTTGCTGTAAGCAGTTGTGTTAGTTTTTTTTCACTCTAAAATTATTTTTTGGGGTGAAACTTATTAGGCCTGTTCGGTTTTTACTGGTTTTCTGACATGTTTACTTTGAAGTCATTGTGTACTCAATCAATCAATTTAAATAATTAAAACATTTAAATTTATATTCATAACTTAAAAACATTTGTTTATATTAGGCCAAAACAACCTTGGACAAACTGCGAAACGACCAACACTTATAATAGTTCAAACAAGATTAAGGATCAAACAACTTGATCTGATAATTAAAACAATTAAATCCATCGACAGGCGACACTTAATATGAAAAAGAACATAATGTTTTTATCAAGCTGCTTCACTAAATTGTGGTAAAGAGTTAGTCCAGACTATCATCCGCCTGTTACTGTTTGTTCATCTGCCTCTGTGTTGGTGTGTGTGTGTTTGCACTGCGTGTGTATTGCAAGTGTGTGTAATGTCAATGTGTATTGACTGTAGAGGTGTGCTTTTCAAAATGAATTAAATTTACAATGCTATTAGGGTACAGCCATCCTTTTTAAATCATTAATATCTTATTATAGCCGATTATCTGTCAATCAAGCAAACCATAAAACGAAACTATTCTAAAACCAATGTTTCGGAACCAGGAACTTCCGATGTTTTGATACCCAAAAGCGGCACAAAATAACAATAACAGGTGACCATTTTCAATTAAATGATATGTTTTCTCTGTATGAATAATAAGAATTTAGTCAAGTGCGTTGAAATGTGTAGTCAGAAAACTGAAAAACTGCATTCCCGTTAAGTTGTCTTACCATTCATTTTGCCTCGGCGAACGGGTGCTTCAGGAGACAGCCATATTGAATTTTTCCAACATAATCTCGAAACCAAAATCCCAAAAGTAATACAAAATCATAATCTAAAAGACTGATCCTAATTTTCAAAACTATTAAATAATATTCTGTTATTATTTAACATACAAATGTTGAGCTTTCAATATATTTTAAATCATGTTTTTAACTAATTTGTTGAAAAGGTCAAGGCCGGTTTAAAATGGCTGCAATGGAGCAGGGGGTGTCGGAGGGGATGATGAAGGCACTTGGTGATGTCCCTCTGTCGCCCACCCTGTTACCTTGGGACCGATTTTCCAACTGGCTTCATTGTGCGTGTGTTGTCACGTTTGACCTGGAACTGGGGCAGGCGATGGAGGTAAGTATTCGAAAAAGAAACTGATGTCCATCCTCGAAAAAGGTAAAATAAAAATAGAAAACATTGATGATCCACTGTCACGACTGACAGAGTGGAAATCCATGACATATGGTAAGAAAGACATGCATGTATTCCAAATATCAAAAAATTCTTCAATCTAGACGTGCGAACTTATCCTTGATTGAATTATTTAGATGAAATTATATTTGTTTCAATATATTGAACCACTACTGTTTTCTTTTGTTTACCTTGTCTCTTTCATTTTAAACCCATTCATTCAGGTTGTGGTTCTTGTTACCACCTCAATATTATTATATTATAAAGGTTCACTTTCAAAAGCAGCACTTCCTAAACATAAATGTTTATGATTTCCGTCCAACTACATGTATATTTGGTTTTAATTTGTCAATATGTAGTTAGTCGGAACATCCTCCATACCCGCCTGGGTTTGTTGGTAATAACTTTAGTTTACATCTTCTTGTGTACAAAAAACATGTCCATACACACTTCCCACGCACGGATTGAAAGATTTACTGCACTGATAGCCATTGCAAATCTTTGCTTCACTTATGATAAAAGTTATTTCTAAAACAGGCAAGTTTGTTGACGCCTCTAAATAATGTTCTGTACAGTATATTGAACATTTAAGAGTATCCTGTTGAAGTTGAAATATTAAGTTTAGATTCTATCTGTCCAAGATACTGCAAAATTTTGTGAGGCGAAAGGTTTTCCAAATATTAAGTGCCAGCTGTGTAGCGGAACTGGACTGGGTCGATTGTCACCGTCCATCCAGGTACGTAGCTCTGCCTCAATAAGAAGAGCGTCTGTCTAGAGTTCAGATCGGAGGGTCCCAGGTTTGAATCCTGGTCTGGTAAGCTTACAAACCCATGCTTCAAGAACTAGGTTGGCAAGCTCACCAATTTTGTAATGCTTGGGAATGGGATACCCAATTCTTGGTTGTTAATAGTTTTGTTTTTGGTGCAAAGACTAAGAAAAAGGTTGATTGTTGCGGGTTTAACGTCCTATCAACAGGTACATGTAAGATAATTTGAGGATGTCTTAGTAAAAAGCAGGGAGGTATGTAGCAAACTGTACTGGGTTGAATGTCTGCGACCAGGTAATTCAATTTTAAGAGCGTCCTTCTAGAGTTCGGAGATCTGGGGTTCAGATTCAGTCAGGCCGTTAAATTTCTCTTTCTCCTAGCTGTTACACCTGTAAATATTTTTTTTAGTTGGATTTAATCAAAAGGTTTGAAATGGCTTTGAGTACTGAAAAATATTGATAATATATCAATATCTGTCAAAAGGACAGGTTTCACTACATTGTGTTACATGGTAAGTGTAAAATATATATAAAAAAAAAGAAACAACATCTGGAAAAGGATTTATTTTATTTTCTTTTATTTATTCCACAACTCATCGTCATCTGCTTTCCAAAATGTAATTAGGACATCGTTTGGTTGCTCAGGCTATTCTACAAGCACCCCTACAATGTATGATATCATTTAATTTTTTTTGTATGCATGAATATCCTACATTACTCTCTAGATCTTGAGTAAAAATATTTATCCTAAACCATTTAAGGAGATATTATATGCGAGTCATTAACTATACATAGAAAAACTTAGACTTTTGAATGGTGTTTCGACAAAACAAAGATTTTGAAAGTATGAGTATATTTTTCAACTTGGATGTTGTACAGTTGTACACGATGCATTTTTTCCCAGATCTATAAATGCCCCTGGCCCCATGCATTCCTAAACGAGTCAGTGTCTCAAGGTCTAATTTTCTGTTCAGTACATTTGTGTATATGTTGATATATACTGAAATGTTCAAAATTTCATAATTTCAAATATTTTTATGACAACAGTATGTTAAATGCATTTTCATTGGACTAATTGCAGTTGATCTACCCAGGCCATGTCAAACTTACAGATGCAGAGGTAGGTTTGAAAATATGATGGACTCGACGAGCTAAGCCAAAAATAAGATAATGTTAGTTTGCTCAATGCTGTACATGTTATGTCATGTTCTTGCACCTGCAGAATGATTTTATTTTGATGTTTTTAAAGACATAATTAATTAAATTAATTTTATAAAATATAATTAATACTGTTGTAGGAAATGATTGACAAAATGCTCTATATATGTAGTTACTTGTATTAAGAACATTTTACAGACCTTCTTTTGTACTTATTTTGCAGAAAGCCAATATCTGTTACCTGTCTTTTCCGGATTCAAATTCAGGTCAGTGACAAAATGCATATATGTTATATGTTTAGTGTAACTTTATAAGGCTTGCTACAGACACAGACCTGTTTACATCTACGATTTTAGCTTAGTTTCTACGATTATTGAAGTTAAATTACGCTCTACACTTTGGAGAGTAGTTTCTACGTATTCTACGAAAAAAATCCAATAAAATGCCATTGCGTTTTCGTCCTCCTTTGTTTTGTGTTCTGTATCAAACACACTATTAAATGCACCCTGTAAACCACATAGTCACACAGACGCTAATCACAAGTTGTATGGGCATTACAAACACCAAAGGGATCCCTTATTCATGTAATAGTTTATAAACGATGATCACCAAATGGTTTCAAATGGACATCCCTCTAATTTATGAAGGTTCCTGATGCGTTCCAAATATTTGGAAACGCAACAGCCATTTTGACACGAGCAGATGATACTTAAACGAAAATGCCAACAAGATGTTCCGCCAAGTAATAAGAAGGAGGCGACCCAGCAATACCGATTATCCAACACGGAAAATCGGAAATGCCTGCAGCAGCCCTCCAGGAAGGGCGACACATTCGTGCATTGCACTGTCTGCCGATCAGATTTCTCCTGCAAACATGGTGGTAGTATGCCGCCCCCTCTGTGGACACGACACTTTGTTATGTCAAACTACACTTTAATTCCTCTTTAACAAATAATAGTGTAAACATCAGTATTACAAAGTCAGTATTAGTTTGTAGAAATCATATGAAAATTCCTTATTTTTTAGTTGCCTGTCAAACAATGGAACGCTTTGGTTTCCATGAAACTTTCTATACAATGTATTACATTTAATTAAAGTATTAATTTTCAGCACTAGTTTAAATTTGATCTAAATCTGAAAATCAACATGACCATCAGTGGCCATATTGGATGTTGGGGCAGGCAACTTCTGTGGAATTCTTGTCTTATTCATAATATATGATATTAGTTAAAAGTACAGACTATACATCAACTTTAACAAATTTACCTTATAATACCTACTACAATCTGTTTGTTTCAGGATGTATGGGAGATACTCAATTCCACTTCCGTATCCGACAGAGTCCCGGACGTAAGACAACATCTAAATGTCATCACCAGTTCAACAAGGACTACCCTGTCTCAATCCAGGTCAGAGGGAGTCTTTATTTAATTGGTTCAATACGTTTAAATTTTGATACTGAATTGTGTTTTCAAAACAGTTATGGAAAATATCCATAAAATACTCTGAGGTCGTATATTGCCCCTTGTTATTTTTAAATAAATTATTGTGAAAATGTCTGTTTTTCCAATATTATCTCCATGTTTCACAAAGTTTATGAAGTGCACCATTGGGTAATGATTGCTGATCAAGTACTGGTACCAATTTACATACAAAGAACAGGACCAAGTACTGGTACCAATTTACATACCAAAAACAGGACCATTTTTGTAAACATTTTCAGAAAAGGTGATGTAGCAGCAAAAGGTACACTGGAGTTTAGATATTTTAGATATTGTTGCCATCTGTAATGCTATTTTTAGATATTGTTGCCATCTGAAATGCTATTTTTAGACATTGTCGCCATCTGTAATGCTATTTTTAGACATTGTCGCCATCTGTAATGCTATTTTTAGACATTGTCACCATCTGTAATGCTATTTTTAGACATTGTCGCCATCTGTAATGTCAATACTATTGTTTGTTTTATTACTCAGAGTGATGGTGCCTATTACTATGGATTTGTGTTCTTCCGACAAACCAAGGACAGGTCCATCCGTAGAGGGTACTTTCAGAAGGTAATCTTTACGAGCACAACTATATACACAGTAGACCACTCATTTTCCTGCTGCCTTGTGATGTTGTGATGTTTTCATGTTTACTGAATTGTTAACAAATTGATTTGTAAAGTATGTCCTGCATGATTTTAAGAAGTATTAAAAAAATGAAAAGCTGCATATCAAAGCCCTGAGTCAAAGATCAAGGTCACTGTTATAGATATAAAAAAAACATAGTCTTGTGATTGGAATGAGTGATGGCATTCTTGTCTGACAGATAATGTTTAGTTTTAATAGATTTTCTAAAGAAAATATTTGTTTCCCCTTTCAGTCATTGGTATTAATATCCAAGCTGCCATTTGTAGCCCTGTTCCAGCAACTTGTCAGTATCATAGCACCAGAATTCTTTGAAAATGGTGAACCAAGTCTCGAAGCAGGTGGGTTTTATTATCTTTCCATATCCATTCTACTACATGATTACTGTAAAAAATATATCTCAGGTTTACAAACAAAGAAACATGCATTTTCATGATATAAAGGCCTGGGAGGACTTTTTAAGTTTCTGAATAATTGCATTCGTTACAGTTTTCATATGTGAAATTCCTTACTCTAAGAAATCAAGTCAAGGTGTTAATGAGTAGAATGGACATTTGTAAATCTTGGTGCATGTACTTTCCTTACTGAGGATGCTAAGGACCTTACATTTTATCAGATACCTGGATTGGGGTAGATACAAATTTACATTGAACAACTGGCAGATAGATCTAGCCTCATAACCATCAATCAGCATCTTAGACGTCGGTTTCAATTATAAGTAATCAAGATATTCTTCGTTCTAATTTCATGAAATAAAAAAAATTACCATATGTACCAAGGTACCTATATATTACGTTATAGCTTTGGGAAAAGTCCAGATTGATAATTTGATAGTTCATTATCTGGAACCTGGAAATTTTGTTCTGTAAGGTGAAATGAGATATTTGCCAAAATAATTCCTGTGTATTATTTATGTTTGGTGACCTTTGAACTCTACAGCATGTCATGATATGGACCAGTGGCCTGATCCGGTACCTGGTGAAACAGTCAATCTGCCCATATTTGGTAGTGTTCTACAGGTAAGTGATGAAGATGACCCTATATAATTGCCTGCCTACATTACACAGCATATATCCAATATAACTGTTACTCATATATTACAAAATTTGTCTGATGTTGGCTTGCTTTGCTTTTCCTGTCAACAATATGTGTGCACATAGAACCATTTACAAAACAATATTTGATCGAATACTAAGTACAATACCTATATTAATAAAAATCATGTTTGTGAAGGTCAAGGTCAAGGCTATAAATAATGTATTAAATTCATATTTCTTTTATTTCCTGGTTTTGCTTTTCAGATATCCATAGAGGTAATATTGTTACTCATGTCTGTCAAATCTTCTCGACCTTTTTTAACTCATACCATCACTTCTTGTTTAAAAGTCTTTTACGAAGAACTGATTTTATCATCGGTGATGGTTGGATTAGTAGAGACATCAATGGGATCACCAAGTTGAAGGTCACAAGGCTTATTTATTATTAGCCCAGGAACCATTTATATATGTCTTTTACAACTACTTTTACAATGTTATTTTCTTACTTATAAAGGGAAAAACTAATTATTGCAGTTTGGATTTTCTTAGGTCAGTACTGTTATATTTACATAATTAAAAAGTTTTATGGGAAGATCACAAAAATAGCATTGTCACAAGAATATCAGTGACATGCTCTAGGATATGAAATACTAATAATGATACTGTACAGATATCTGCATTAAATATCATAGGTTCAGTTATGATTGTATGATTTTCTTTAGCACTGAGGGCACCATAATTTTTTTTGTCTGTTTTATGTTGTCAGATTGAACTTTGTTGTTTACAAAAGTAGGTTTTCTGTTTTATGTTTATTGGATCCCCAATTTCTTTTTTTTTAATTAATTAATTGAAATTATTACGGTATGTAACTTTAGTAGTTTTTTAGTTATTCAGGCTATTCAAATCACCCTGCGTTCGTCGTCCGTCCTTAAACAATTCTTGTTATCGCTATTTCTCAAGGAGTACGAGAGGGATCTTTCTCAAATTTCATATGTAGGTTCCCCTTGGCCCTTAGTTGTGCAGGGCAACTTTCGAGACTGATTGGATAAACACCATGGCCGACAGGCTGCCATCTTGGATTTTGATAGTGAAGGTTTGTTATCGCTATTTCTCAGGCAGTACCAGAGGGATCTTTCTCAACTTTTATATGTAGGTTCCCCTTG
>JAUMHH010182557.1:0-14875 GCA_032359455.1 Chlamys rubida | reverse complement strand
GTAACCCTACACAGATATGTCATTTTGTTTGGCCTTATGAAGGTGTACACAACTGGATTCTTGGGATTTTTCAGATGTATATATATAGCTACTCATATTATTACCCTAATTGTTCTGGATGTAACCCTACACAGATATGTCATTTTGTTTGGCCTTATGAAGGTGTACACAACTGGATTCTTGGGATTTTTCAGATGATATCATTTGGCATGAAGAATGGAAGGCGTTATTCATAAAATATTAGACATCTACAAAACACAAATGTTCGGCTCTGAATTTATATTTTCATTCAGAGAATATAAGTGAGTGAAATGACACCCTGCGAGTTCGCTGACGTGTAAGATATGGACGATGACATCGTAAAGCTGACGTGTAAGATATGGACGATGACATCGTAAAGCTGACGTGTAAGATATGGAAGATGACATCGCAAAGCTGACGTGTAAGATATGGAAGATGACATCGCAAAGCATTGTTATTTGACTTCATGAACACAAAAATGCAGAAAAAACATTCACTTGGCACTTCAGCCTTGAACAAAATTGGATTTACAGAAAAATACTTAACAATACTGAAGTTGATACCAGTATGATACTGTACTGTACTGTACTGAATGACAAGAGTGATTTCAAGAGACTTGTTATATTAAATACCTGAAGTGTGCCAGGCCTAAAATATTTTAAAATGTAAACAATGCAATACGATGATTATAACAATGTCATTTTTGATAAATAAATTATCTTTTTGGACAAATACATCCCTCCTAGTGTTCATACCATATCACACTTTCAAAAAAAAGCAACATTCATTCTACATTAAATTTGAAACAAACATATGCCCCCTTACTGGTGAAATAGCCAGGCTTTTAACACCATGCTCTCCTCTAGAAGACAAGGTTACAAAAAATCCCATAAATATCATTAATAAAACTCCGACTGACCGCTGCTGTTTGGTGACAAAAATGGTGAAATTCTATCATGTCTTGAACATTTTACAATTCATGTAGTGTTTTGCTTGAAGCTAATACAGTACATAAATATATAACTTAAGATAATTACTTTGTATCATTGACTGTTCTCGTCAGCTTTTCTTCACGTTACTGATGATCCTCTGATATTTCTTGAGCAGGTCAACTTGTACGCAATCCATTCAATAACTGAAGCGAACACTTCTTAAAGCATTTAATATCTGGTAAGCCCACTTCATAATCAAACAGAACGCTTCATAAATAATTCAATATTTGTTCAGCCTACTTAATAATGTAAGTGAACCACTTCGTAAATCCTTCCATATTTGTTGAGCCCGCTTCATAAAGAGAACACCTCATAAATTGTTCAATATTTGTAGAGCCCATTTCATGGTCACATTCACTAGGGCTATAGTTAGCATCGTTCAGTATTCGTAGAGCAGACTTATAGCTTCTGAGGCCTTAGCGCGCACTTCAGGTGTGGAATCCTTCAATAACATTATCAATGCTGCAAAGTAAACAAATATGTTGTGTTCAAGCCATCTTACAAATTTTTTAAAAAATTGTTTGGAAGGTAAAAAAAATTGATATAATCCCTATTGTTCCTTTGCTACCACGCTTACTGCCAATGCATTCAATTTATTTAATTGAATAATAATTGACGAAGGCTTAAAGCCTCTAGGTCCATATCAACAAATATTTAACAAATAGATTATAGGAGTGCCAATAACAGCATTTATAAATATGTAAAAACCCTTACCTCTTTTCTTCACAATGCCTCAAATTCTCCCTCAATATATCAACATTGAACCCCTTTATAATGCCAGGATTTATCTGGACATTTTGTTGGCAGTAAAATAAAACTTTACTGCTCTTACTATATTTTTAAAGTATTTTGTGTATTTATGAACGATATAATACTATTTTCAAAGACATTTATTACGGTATATACTTGATATGTAATTTTTTAAACATTGATCTTTTTTAACAAATTTGTGGATATAAAATATTTGTACCATACTTCAAGTCATATCAAAGTGAAAAATGCTTCATTTAAGATAACACAGTAATGTCTGATTCCTTGACATATACATAGTAATTGTACTAACCTGAGCATATGTGTTCTTTGGAGATCAGTCCATGTTTTTCATTTGGTAAATTCACAAGTAAAAATCCTGTAGTAGTGAAAAAGATAAAGAATTTCATTAGATTTTACATCCAGAAAAGTTCATATATGGATAAAGAAGGCAATGGGTTCTGTGCCCAGACTGGGACATAGCAAATGGTATTTGTTATTCCCTATTAAATTGTCAGCATTTTGGGTAATTGCAACAACTAGGTATTCTATAATTAACCTGTTGTCAAAATAACGTGACCAGGTGAAATGCTTCAGTGAAGTAGCACTTTAAAGTCAGAATCAGCTTCAAGCTATCGCAAGGAGACAAATACACCAACATACCACCTCTAATACACATGCATACATAAACCCTTTCACCACTGTAGACCATTATGGACTCAACCAGATCAATGCATGGTAGAGTTTACTAAAGTTACATAGGGGTGAAAGGGTTAAATTGACCTTAGATATAATTGCCATCCTGGTTTATGGTTATAAGGTTGCTGACCAATCAAATGTTATCTTACATCTCAAATGATGTAACAAGGCACAATATGTCATGGATATACAGAACTTTGCAAATCATATTGATTCACCAATCAGATGTCATGTTACATCTTAAATAAATCTAAATGAAAATAACATTTTTATATTCAATTCTATAATTTTCTTTTTCTATAATTAATTTAAGGATCCTTGTCCCACTATACTGTGTTTTATTTTGTATATACGGTAACCACTCTTTAACCTCTGTGTGGATATAACTTAAGCACAGTTGAGCCAGAACACTTACGTTAACAAGGTTAATCAATTGATTAGAGCATTCCATTCAGAACACTTGTTGATTATATATATATCATTTTTTCCTCTTTATTATTTCTCATTTAAGTCCCACAAAGTATGATTTTATTTTTAGAAATTATTTATCAAAGCTTTAGTCATGCCGAAAAAACAGTTTCCAACATTTAGTTACAGTTTCTGGCAGTGGTACGGGGATCCTTAAATATTGTAGACATTGCTGATAAAAGCTGCCAAACTGACCGTTACTCATGGTAAGGGGGTCCTTAAATAGTGTACATAGACATTGCTGATAAAAGCTGCCAAACTGACCGTTACTCACCTATAAATAACGCTGCATTACTTTTTATCTCTGGCCACGAACTTTTGAAGAACGCAACACAACCCATTGCATAGAAGTTAACTTTATCTGGGAAATCTTGAATCTGAAACGATGAGGATATATTGTATTGATGAAGATTTAATCTGAGGAAATATCTTACCCTGCTTGTTATATCTAAACTTTTGATTATCACAATTGCTTAAATGCTGCAAATTGAGTCCAAACTGATCAAAATGCACTCAATAATTCCATTAAAATTAAAAAATTACCTATTTTACAACAATTATGAAGTAACTTTTTTCAACAACAATTAAAACAACTTTTTTTAAGCAACAATTCTGAAACAAGTTGTTTTTACACAAGTTGACCTTTTTTTTCTCAATTAAAACATAATTAAATAGAAATTTACTTACTATTACTTTTGATAGGTCATTCATAAACTCTCCGTAATGTAAGTTACCATCCTCAAGTAGATGTTTCTGGAATTTGCTGTTTACATCCTCCGACTCCATGAGGGGACCAAGCTGTCTCAATGCTCCTTTACATGACTGAAGAGTGATGTTATTTAAACATTATTTTACTTTTATATAATTTACATGGATATTGAGTAATGCTTATTTTACTATGACTTTAGGAAAACAAGGAAATAGCTAGCAAGGCCCCAGGATCCATTTAAACTTCTTAACCTAAAAATACATTCCCAGTCGTGATTCATAAAATAGTGATAGAAAAAAATTCTGATAAAAAAAAGTAAGAAATTTTATTTGAAATTTTGTTATCAAAGTATATATACATTTATTTTAACATGCTTAAAAGCATGACCTTGATGAACCATTACAGAATAAGTACATACCTTGATGACCTCCTTTTTGGGATCGTTCAGGTGAAGCAGGAGGCTGACAAGGTTGCTGTGGATCTGTTCCAAGAACGGAGCCTTGGAGGGGCCATCGCCAAACCGGGACAGATTCCCAAACAGAATGTATGACTGAGCTCGGACTCCCTCCTTCTCCTGGACAAGTTAATAATGTTTGTAGTAGCAGTATGATCACTTAGTAATTCATAACAGTTGCTGTAAACATCATGTTAGTGTATAGCAGTAAGCCAACAATCTGCTATTCTTGTGGCGTGGGAAATATTCCCCGTGACAGGCTTAGGCAAAAGTTTCTTCCAGAGTAAAATTAGAGACAACAGTTTTGTTTCCAAAATTCACTTGGATAAAATTAACATAGAAGATGTTAAGGACGTTTTTTCTTCAACTATTAGCAACATTTACAAGGATATTATCTGAACTTGAGTTGTTTCTTTATTCTAAAACATAGGTGTCAACCTCTGAAACCTCCAATGAGGAGATCTCCCTCATTCCACATTTCCAGTAAGGCGGAAGTGCGTGAAACGCCACTGAAACTGCTTTGCTCAATTTATCTTTCCCTTTTTATGTATCAAAATAACCCCAAAAAGTATTAATTGGATTCAGACACACCTGTTATGATCATTACACACATCCTGTAGTAACTAGGAGATCATTTGACCACATGATGTAGATTTAGAGTTTGTGGGAGTTTGGACTTAAATGAGGGAGTTTCGAGGGAGATTGGTAAAATTTGGTCAAAATGAGGGAGTCTCCCTCCTAATGAGGGAGGTTTGACAGCTATGCTAAAACCAATTTTCATGATGTAACACTTTCCATAACTTCAGTATGTACCTACATCTATCCTTTCATCCCCCAACACAAAGGATTTTAATAATCCTGCCTTCCTTCCCCTCACCGTAATCCCGATGAACAAGATCTCGTAAACATCACTCCTTCTTTCCTCAATGGTACACCAGCTTGCTTGAACATTTTGTGTAGAGCTCCATTCTACAACCCATACCATTCTACAACCCATACCTTTCTACAACCCATACCATTCTACAACCCATACCATTCTACAACCCATACCTGACACAACCTGAAGTGGACATAGGAAAAGATACCTTTTCAAAGCAGGGTCGTATCCTGAGAGCCACGTTGATGAGGATGGCCCGGATATGGCTCTCATCTATCTCTGGCAGAACGCGGGACAAGCCGCTCATTGCCTGGATTGTGATGTCATCATCTGGGTCCTCCTTGTCATCCATACCAGCCATCATGGCCGACAGCACTGTAGTGGAATACCTCTGGACCTGAAATACATTTGATTGTTAATTTCCTTAATGCAAAAAGTTTGCTGGACATCCAATGGCAGTAATGAGGTTTTAATGTAGAGGATCTTACATGCATGTCCCGATGTTATATTGAACAAGTTTAATAATTTGATCTGACACGAGCCTTTGGAAAATTCAAAATTGGGAGAAAAAAATTCAAACATAATAATGTGTTATCAGCTGACTCTATACAGGTCAAATCTAAAGTACTCCGATCAAAGTTTTGTCGTTCCGCACAGTGAAAAGTAGGTCCAAATTAAAAATAATGAACAGTTTTAAATGCAATGAAAATGACAAAATTAAACTTCAAATATTTATTTAATAGCAAAAACATTAAAATTTATCAGAGAAAAATGCATTTAACAAAGTTTACAATTGTGACCAATCGGTGCACTTTCATGTTTTGTTACACATGTGTATTACCATTTTTAAGACATGGACATATGAGATATGACATCAGGTCAGTTAAGTAATGAAACAGGTTAAGTGTCGTTGAAATTTATCTGAAATTCACAACACCGTGTAGTTATAATTGTGCCATGAAACGGAACATTTCTGAGACAATGTCGGTATCTGTATTTAAGGACTCGCGCAACTAAATCAGCCAATCAGCAAGTGTTTCATACGTTTGTAGTTCCTATCTAAACTAAGTTCCGGCTAATTACTGGGCCACTGAAGGAGTTTAATAAGGAACTGATGACAGATTCTTAGATAAATGAAATGTTCAGGTATTTAACTTTTGAAAAATATATACTTTTGATATATTTCCATGTCTGTGTGCGGATTTGCACAGGGGCAAAATGTCTGGGGGCGTTTCTGTTTTGGGTCACCGGTTTTGCTCGTAAACTTGTGGTTGTCAACTTCTTGATGCGGTGACACTCCAATATGCCACTAAACCTACCAAAAATGTCACTTTGTAGCCTTTGCAAGGTATGTATTTATGAATCTAGACAGTTGTCACTGGTTTTGAACTTTAAATATTAAAGTTATTAGCTAAAATGTTTGGTAATAACATATAGTAAATGATTTAGTTGTGCGAGTCCTAAACAGGGAATAACGAGCGATTCTGTAAAATGACCCTATTGGAAGGATATGCAGTGATTTTCAATAGAAACATCTCATTTTTGACCTTCTACTCATTGTCATACTTGATTTGATAATTAAACAAGAAAGTTTAAAATTTTAAAATCGATTGAAATAAGGTAAGTCATTAAAATACAAATATTATTAATTATAAAAACTGCTCTAGTCAATTTTTGGGGGTTTACAAAACCATTTTTTCAAAGAAAAGTAGCATTTCTCATTCATTGGTTGTTTACATTTTTTAAATAAATAGTTACAGACTAATGCTTGCTAAATATAAACAAGTGACAAGTATCTTGAATAAGATGATATAAATATTACAACAAGAAAGTATTTGACCCTTATGAAGGAGGTGAACTTCAAAGGCTAAATTGACTGCAACAGTTTTACGTTTATCATGAAAAATTTAAAAAAAGAATAACATTTTCATGAATAAACCTAAAGTTTGGCAAAAGAGAATACTTTTATAAATCTTTTAAATGCAAAGGAAATTTTGTGGACATGGGAAGATTTTTAAGCAATGATTTAAAGGATTTGTTTTAATTTTAACCCATTAAAGAATCGTCCTTAGAAAAAATGTTATTGACCAACTTCTTATCTAAACCTACACTCAATGTCACTGATCCTACAACAGTGAAAAAGAAACAGAAACAAAATGTTCATTTAAGAATTGTAAGATAAATTCATCCTTGCATTCTGTAGAGGAAAAATATGCTATTTGGCTGTAAGCAGTATAAAATGTGTGAGAATTACTCTAATTCAATTAAGAAAAGTACAAGTTTGTATCAATTTTAAAGTAAATTCAGAACAGTATTCACCTTGAATCAAGATATGGAAGATTTACGCTACATGGCGATGCATGCAATAATACAAATATAATTGTGAAATCAATCCGTTATTCAGGGGAGATAAGTCATACATTTCATTTTGAAATTTAAAAAGCAGCAGGATTAATTAGCAATTGTAAAGTCTTTAAGAAAAGTGTTCTAAAAAATAAGTTTACTCTGTACTTGCTGTAAAATGCATTAAGGTTTCAGCTTATAATTTCTATATGGATTTTGCAAATATTTGATTTCACAATTTCGCTGCTTGTGTCAGCAATCCAACAACATTCTTATATCAGATATCATTTCCATTATAACAAATATTGACATAGTATATATGTAAATTTACCAAGATGTCTTCCACTTCGTATCCCAATTTCTCTGCAAGCATCTTCCAATTGTTGCCCATCATGGTGTCAAAGTCCAGTTTGTTAGCCAGTTGGATCCACGTGTCCTGGCTGACATACTTAAATGGGATGCCTTCCATCATGGTGATGAATGTCAACCTCCAGAGGGTCCACACCTTTAGACAGTTAGCTTGATGGTCCTAAATTCTGGTCAGTTGACCCTCTGATGACCCTAAACTCTGGTCAGTCAGCCCTCTGATGACCTAAATGCTGGCTCCCTGATGGTCCCAGCCTCTGTCCAGTCCCCCTCTGAAGGTCACCCCTCCTATGGTCACTGATGAAGGCAGTAAATCAACACAAGGTCAAGGTCTAATGTGCTGAAGGTCACCCCTCCTATATGCTCACTGATGATGGCAGTACATCAACACAAGGTCAAGGTCTAATGTACTGAAGGTCACACCTCCTATATGCTCACTGATGATGGCAGTGAATCTGACACTGTCAAGGTCAATGTCTAATGTGCTGAAGGTCACCCCTCCTATGTCTACAGATGGTGGCAGTGAATCTGACACTGTCAAGGTCAATGTGTAACGTGCTGAAGGTCACCCCTCCTATGTCTACAGATGGTGGCAGTGATTCAGCACATGGTCAAGGTCAGTGTCTCAGTGTCAAAGTCACTTCTCCTATGCCCACTGAAGATGATGGTGAATCAGCCAAACTATTTCATTGATCTCCATTTTCTGAAATAAAGAAGAAGAAAAAGATATAATGAAGAGCATTTTGAACCAGCTTAGATTAAAATGGAATTTTGTTGTTGACAGACAGATACCTATGGTCAACAAGCAAATTCGTTGAATTTATATCCCCCGCTTGCAGGACATATTGTAAGTTAACATTATTGAGGTTAGGTTTAAACATGTGAGTATCGTGCTGTTGAGACATAATGTATAGCTTGAAACTTGAAAAAAACACCTCATTGATTAACCGTTAATATGCACAAATCACATCGGTTGGCAAACTTAGCATGAGTCGGATGTGCATACGGAATTTGGTTGAAACATCTGAACAATATCTACAGCATTTATCACACGAAAACCAAAGAGTGCCCGAGATGGGTGGAAAGACAGAGGAACACAAACATTGTTATCAAGTTTGAAGGAATTTGGCTAATATTTGCTAGAGTTATAAAGCGGAAAGTCAAGGGGCCATCACTCTGCCAAATGGAGTCCGATTAAAGTGGTTGTCAAACTTAGCCGAGCCCTTAATGCATTAAACCCTGTTACTAAGTTTGAGGACAATCAGATACTATTTGCGAGAGTTAATGAACAGAAACGGCAGATAATGACGTTTTTAATTATTCAAGGGGCCATAACTCCGCCAAATAAAGTCCGCTGAAAATGGTCATCGAATTTGGCCGAGCCCTTAAAGCATTAAACCCTGTGACCAAGTGTTAAGAAAATCTGTTAGCATTTGTTGTAGTTATTGCACAGAAACAAAGCGTGGCAGTTAATGACGTTTTTCGTTATTCAAGGGGCCATAACAGACAGGCAGACAGACAGACAGACAGAAATTAATATCCCCGTTTCGGTAAAAGCGGGGGATAAAAAACCATGCTTCATCAAACCACAGGTATAAATGCACGAATATTTCAAAAGAATTTTGACACCTTCGTCGCAGATTTTTTCACTCGAGGTCACATATATGGCTGTACTATTTTTTTGTTATTAAATTCATATATATGTTTGACTTTTTATGTCGTAAAAGATACACAAACAATTTCAATTAATTTCTTTGTATATTTAACAATTGACAAAGTAAAAATACTTACTTGATTAATACACCTCCGAGTGCTCCTGAACAATACATGTATGTCTACGTCGATCGTTCGTCACGCCTCTACATATAGCTAATTTGTAAAATGTATATGTAAAACGAAACAATTAATTTCGTTGGCTCAGAGCATCAGGTGTTCCTATCATGGGATTTGAATGACGTGTAACTATTTATAAAACTTCATTCACAGCTTAGATAATCAATTTGTTTACACACTCTACGTGATTATATTCATAACATGTTCAGACACATTGCTGATTAATAGAAAATTAACAGCAACATTATGTTGCCCTTCTGATAAATTAATCTTTTCCCTATCAAACCTCTAGAATACATGTATCAAGTTAATCTATTATAAACTATTCATTTACCAATTAAAAGTATATAATGATCCGTAAGCCTAATATGATAGATCTTATATGTTTCAGATACATGTAATATCTAAGGACCATATCCCTGTCAACATTATCCTGTTTTAAGGGGTTTATACTCCCCGCAACGAAGTTAGGGGGTTTACTGGAATCAGGTTGTCCGTCCGTCCATCTGTATGTCTGGCTGTTTGTCCGTTCTCCTCCTACACTGTTGGATTGATTTCAATGAAAATTTCAGATACCAATACTTGCAGCTTAGAGATGTGCGTCAAGTACTTTTCATTGGGTTATCTCTCCGTTTCGAAGTTATTGCCCTAGGTTTATTAATTCATGACATTGTATAGAAAACGCAAGAACGTTTTTATCTTTTATTCAATTTCTTCCCAAGATATGGTTCTACTAGAAGTAATAATGTTTAACATATATAACGTTTTTTTTGCCAGGTTTCAACTTTCCACGTTTTGAAAGGTCAAAGTTCACGAATGAATTACGTTACTGAAATGGCTAAATTTCTCGGAAACGGAAGGTTTACATATAGTCAAATATACATTGAAATATTGTAGGCATTAATGTAATCTACTCAACAGACAGCTTCCGAGGTCTTTGGGTCAGCGGTTAAAGGTGACGAATGAATTACTTTACCGAAATGGCTAATTATCTCGGAAACAGTAGGTATTTTGTATACACATACACATAAGTGTATTGTAGCCAATTATGCAAGCTATATTGTGACAAACTTCCAATGTCATGAGGTCAAAGGTCACAGATGCATTTTGTTACTGAAATGGCTAATTATGACAGAAATGGTAGGTATTTTGTATACACATACCTTGGAGTAAATTAAGCATTGATGCAAGCTACATTGTGACAACATTTCGAGGTCATTGAGTCAAAGGTTACAGTAGTGGTTTTTGTCTTTTCAATCGGTCTGTCTATACGACATCTGAGGTTAGACTTTTTCATGACCCTTGATCTTTCTATATATTTCCCCCCTTGTTTATTTAGCCCCTAAAGGGGCAACGAACAGCCGGAACGCGGGGGTATTATTTAGCCTATAGGCGACAGTTCTAATTGATTCAGTTTCGTTAAGAATTTGTGTTTCAATCTTTGTTGGTAAAACACTACACCAACATTCACTAAACTTCACACTTAGGAGTATAATTAACAGTGTTGGGTATCTCAAGAAAATGAAGGTCACTGTGGCTATATTCGTCAAAGGTTTGGTTTGTTTTGGTTTCATATTGTTTAACGTCCTATCAACAGCTGATGTTATTTAAGGACATACCTTCATGTGTATTGTATAAACGTGCATGTGTGTATATGTGCAAGAGACAAGGTATGTTAGTGTACTTGTCTCTTTGTGATAGCGTGGATCTGATGACCAGGTCTCTGTTTGGTTTGGAGAACATGCTGCTGTATTCACACAACATGTTTGCCATGTCCTCGCCTGTTTCTTGTTAAGACCATCGATAGATCGATGGTATAGATCACGCAAATGCTCTGGAACCTGATGAATAAGAGCAGGTGCACTCTCTGCCTCTATAGGGAAAACACCCCGTACCGTTTCGAATTGTGCTATATTAGTACATTTATAGATTGTTTTAGTTCGTTTGATGGGTTCACCAGTCTTATAGGCATGTCATCGGAATGATGGGCCAATGTTCGTCCGACCAAAGTAATTCAATTAGGTAAGGGCTCCACTATTCCGATTGAAATAGACTGATTGCACATAGCTTTTCCTGCTATTAGCATTTCATGTCTGGCATGCAGCGTTGCTGTTTACGCAGTTGTGACTCTGTAGCATTCCATTTCCCCCATCAACCTGAACTTTAAAGTCTGGTCCGCTATGGTCACTGTAGCTTCGGTGAGGTTTACATTGGTGTTCTCGCATGAATTCCAGGCCCAGTATAGCTTCCGCGTTCATTTCCGTCGCTATAACTGGGCTTGTTTGGAAAATATGACCTAACGAAATTGTGACAGTAGCTCTACTTGAAGTTTACATGGCTTCCCAATTGGCTACGATCACACTACTGTTGAGTTCTGGAGTTCTGGACGATTTTCTGCAGATAATAACTGATAAATCTGTCGATATATCATTTTCACGGTCGCTCCGTTACTATCTTGTTGTTGGCTATTTTTCCTGTTCCGTTTAGGACACTTTCGTCTAAAATGGCCAGGTTGTTTACACTTATAACACAGCCGTTGTTCTTGAGACTTTGATTGACTTTTCGAGGCTTTGGGACTTTTTAATTCCGCTTTCAAACATAGTATTGATTCTTGTAACGATAGTAACATGGTTCCAACGTCTGCGTCTGTAGCCCTGCTTCCTCATGACGTTTCGGAATCTTTTCCGCCTGCTTGTCTGGCGCAACGGGATTGACCCTGGCGTTGTTTAAAGCTCGTTCAACTGCTTTCAACTCCACAGCAGCTTGTATAGCTTCGTTGAGATTAGCCGGTTTAGTTTGCTGGGATCTTAAACAAAGCTCCGAGTCTGGCATAGTATCAATAACGAGTCTTTTGATAGTACTTTCAATTCCCGCTAGTGTATATTGCGACTTGCTCAACTGGCATATCCAAAGGTGGCAGCGGTTTGCCCTAGTTGCGGTAAACTTGCCCTCTCCTTTGATGGTCGTTCTGTTAATTGAGAGCGATAATGTTCGGTTTGATTTGCTAGAGAAAATATATCACGAAGAGCTTCTGAAAATTTCCCGAAATCAATGCGGTCTGGAGAAGGAAGGTTGCCGAGTACCCCTTGTGAGAGCCCTCTCAGGCTTACAGCTAGGTACAATCCTTTATTGCTATACGACCAGTTATTTAGTGTTGCTGCTATATCAAAGGGTGTCTCGTAGTCAATCGTAGTACATGATGTCAGTCCTTTAAACGTTGCTGGTTTCATCTTGAAAGCCGGCTTTGTGTCAGGTATTTTGTCCGGTGCTGTATTATAGCCCTTTCAGCCCTAGTTTTCTTAAGTTCAAAACCAGTAGGAAGTTGTATATCACGTTTACTTACGTCGGCCCTAAACAGCGACATGTTTCTGGATGAAGGTATTTGGAATCCAGATGTGTTTACCATACTTTGGGCCAATTTTATCTTGCGTTGTGTTACCGTTGACAGCTGCTCTATTTCCAATTGGTAACTGTCCGGCTTTGGCATCGAATGCAGGGATGACATCACACCGTACCACGCCAATCCGCAGAAACCTTTTCGTGTTTTAGCGGTGACGAGTGGTGCTTAACTTTTTTTGCTGTAGGTTTTGGAGCCGCAATATCCTTCACATGGACGGCAAAATAATCTGGACTACCGGTTACATTCCTAGTCTGGTAACATGTAGACGCCGACAGCTGGCGCCGTAACGTTGCTATCCACGCTTCAACGCCGTCAGTGGCCACAGATAACACCGCTAATTCTCTCCTTATCCTATCTAAGGGATCCATGGTTGTTGAAGCTGGGTCCCACATTGGGCGCCAACAAATATGTAACGCGGAATAACTCCAGCTGGTGACGTTCAGAGATAAAGTGAAAATAAAACCAAAAGTTTAAGGAGTTTAATTAGAACATCACATGTTTTTAAGTATTGTAGATAACAATGTCCCGTTCGTCACTGTGGTCTTGGCCAAGATTCAAACAACCTAAACGCGCTGCTATTCCTAGCCGGAGTAGTATTTGAGGCTAATTACCCGGCGACCTCGCCACGCCTCGCAGCGCCGCGCCAATCTACGAAAATACCCGCCGACACCCCGAGTACCACAGCAGTCTATTTCTTGTCTGCTCATGTTAGTCTGTCGCCGGCACACACCGTCTTATTTCTAAGACAGGCCTACGTTGACTTGGTCTTTACAGACTAACGTACCTCCGTAGACTGGCCCCGCTAGCGCTGGCTTCCGTGCTTAAAAGACCAAGACCAAGTGATTAGACGGGGTCGCTCATAATTAGTGCAGTACGCTTATAACTTTTACAAGTAATTGCTTCTCGCTTATAATATATGCACATTTGATCATCATATAGAGACATACACACAAATTCAAATCAATTTCAAATAAGATATGCATACGCTTATTGATGTAGTAAACAAATGATTGCATAACGCCTATAGGACAGTGCAGACACCCTTTTACTGTAAAGAGGTATAGTCCGTTCTACAAAACATAAAACAATCAGCGGGGTGTACTACAGTCCGTGTCACATTATACACTTTGTCACCATGAAACGTATGACTGAACCGCACGAGCGAACGATTGTTTACTTAGAAATGTATAAAAGAAAATGGCTAAAACAACACACAAAACTATAGAAATTTAATAATGAAATACTACCCACAGTCTGTTATTTGTTCCCGTTCATGTTGATATTTTGCACTTGCAATAGAATGGGATAAATAAACTCAGCTAACTTGCTAGGGTTTCAAAACGTCCCGGTCACTCTCTAAAGCTACGGTCCCTAAAAAGGAACAATTAACAAACATAGCACAAACATATACAAAAACCAATACAACATTCATACGATCGTTACATGATAACAATCAGTTGTTTTTACTGCAGCGTTTATAACACAAAAGGAACATTGTTCAATGATGTTTATCTTTCAATCAGTCATTTCGAAATCAGGTTATGTCATTTAGTTAATGTCAGGAATCAATAAAATGTATTCCGAAACAAGGGAAATCAAAGATGTACTTTAAAAACAAAAGGCTTTTCACATGATGAAATGTTGACTATAAATGTGCAGCACCGTGTATTGCCTGTAGACTATGACAACCATTGTCGTTATTATAAGCCTGTAGACTATGACAACCATTGTCGTTATTATAAGCCTGTAGACTATGACAACCATTGTCGTTATTATAAGCCTGTAGACTATGACAACCATTGTCGTTATTATAAGCCTGTAGACTATGACAACCATTGTCGTTATTATAAGCCTGTAGACTATGACAACCATTGTCGTTATTATAAGCCTGTAGACTATGACAACCATTGTCGTTATTATAAGCCTGTAGACTATGACAACCATTGTCGTTATTATAAGCCTG
>JAUMHH010182546.1:0-14876 GCA_032359455.1 Chlamys rubida | reverse complement strand
TGGTATTCACTCTCATGTGTATTAGAGTTACTTCCCTTGTCATGGTATTCGTTCATGGTATTCTCTCTCATGTGTATTAGAATTACTTCCCTTGTCATGGTATTCGATTCATGGTATTCTCTCTCATGTGTATTAGAGTTACTTCCCTTGTCATGGTATTCGATTCATGGTATTCCTCTCTCATGTGTATTAGAGTTACTTCCCTTGTCATGGTATTCTTCTCTCATGTGTATTAGAGTTACTTCCCTTATCATGGTTGTGTAGTTATCAGTCCTAGATAGTAACACTAACACTGGCAAGGTGTACATGTATACTTGGCTATTTGATAGGTCCAGAGTTTGACTCCTGTAGTTTTGTTTTTCTTTTTTGTTCATTTTCTTTTCTTCAAATGTTTGATTTCAAGCAACTATAATTACTTCAAACCAATGGTAATAATATTTCATAAGTTGATGCATGGTACCCTTTACCTTAAACCATTCACCCCTGAAATTTCATAATGAACTATTCCAATCTTTGAATTGGAAGTGTTCAAATGTGTCTTCAGGGGTGAATGAGCTAAATAACATTATAGGAATATTATCACAGTACATTTTCAGGATTTCAGCTAAACGATTTATTTTACTTCAACTTGTTGACAAAATGGCAAGTCTAATAAAAATGGAACACATAGACACAGATTGTTAAGTGTATAGCATTGCACGGTCCACTCGTTATAAAGTACAATATTTCAGAAACACTAAATAATAATAAAGAATGGGAAAACATAAGCAGTGGGAGGGGGGATCATTAACTCACTAATTAGGATCCTCGTTTTATTGTAATACCTGCAATATGTAGGCCAGGGAGGATTTATTTCTAATTCCTATGTACATGATTCTGTAGTATCATCAACATTTTATGTCATTTCTTCAACCAATCAGTGTCATTATTGTTCTCCACTGAAGTGGATGGTGCAGGAAAATGGTGGATAACTTGGATATTTCCAAAAGAAAGACTTGGAAATCTGTCCTCAAAACACTGCCCTGAACAATAACATCTGACTTTATATCAATGAATGATGTAACTACATCAACACAGTAGATCATTTTCATTCAGAAAAACAATGTCGGCAGTGACTGTAAACATTACCCTAATAACAAGAACAGACATTTGAATAACATACTCGAAAAATCACAATATTGTTTCAATGACAGAAGTAAAAAAAGGCTAAACTTTGTACGTTTGACACTTGTTCCAGTCACAGAGTGAAGGAGGAGCTAAAATTGTGTACTTTGACATTTGCTCATAAAATGTTTTCAGTAGCACCAATGATATACATTTAAAATTTCCGAAGAACTTAAAGTATTTTAATCAAAGATACCATGAAATGGTAAATAAAAATTCAAAAACAATAATTTTTGGCAATGAAATCCTGTTTAAACATTATAAGTGATTCCTTTCTCTAATGGTTTAATACTCAAACAATTACTTTGGAATGCACCTGACACTAAAATGACCATGGTCTTTATGACAAATTGTACAAATTCATTGTAGAACTACACCATCAATGCATAAAAACATTCATTGCTGTATAAACTAATTTGAATATATAAAATGACTTCATTAAAATGAATTTCGTGCACTTTGTAAAGGGTTCAAGAAGATGTCCCGGACCATTCTCCAGATTTTTAACAGGGACTGACTATCAGAATTAACAGCACAGTCACAACATACATACAATAACATGCTAACATGCACTTCCACTAAATTCCCAAACCTGACCCCCTACCTTGTCCTCCCTGTTGGTGTTAGTACTTGTTCATCAGGAGAGTTTAAGTGTTAGTTCAGAGGATTACATTAAAACGTTAATAGTAAAGTCAAAAAAGTTATCATTCCCACAGTAGAGGTTTGATGGCCCCTGGGGCCTGTAGAGCTGGCCTGTCAGCAAGTGAACATTTTCTGATCTACTTATTGATGGTCTAGTGCAGCATTCACCGATTACTACACGTCTTCACTTAACAAATAAACAGCTGACAGGCAAAACGATGGTATTTTTGTTAATATGACACTAATATTATAGAATCTACTTCCCTGAAAAATACATGCATATATATTTATAAATTTAAGATCTAGTTTTTATCATAGTGATATACTTTTGCAAACCCACTAGGCCAAGGTAACATTGCTTTTGGAAATCTTGTTCTTGCCCTGAAAATGTTATCACCAAATTCACTTCCAGACTCCATTTCAAGTTTTATGTTGGAATTTGTGAACATAGTTGGAGAAAGAAGACATGGACTTATATTAATTTGTATGGTTCTACATTTCCACCGCTGGCTAGCATCCTCTTACGAAGGTTTGTGTTCTATTCCACACTAGTGTAATTATTAATGTACTAAACTAAATGCATGTCATGTTAGTAGCAGCCAATAGCAGCAGACGACACAGGTTTCACAAGGACACAACAACGCCACAATGGAACAGGCTCCCTGATTCAAAGGGCCGCTTTATCTTTTTTCCACTGGTAGGTGCCGGTGTACTTGAAGTTGTTTTTCTTCATGAATTCATCAGTTTCACTGGGACCACGACTGAAAACACATGGAAAATCACATCACACCAAAATGTTACGTCACACTGGAGGTCACAGGTCAAGGTCACTGGTAAAACAGTTGTTAGTAGGAAGAATGGTGAGGACAGTGAAAGAATGAAGAAGGATGGAAGAGGATAAATAGCAACACACATGCATAATATATAGCTGAAATCCTTTTACTATTGCTAAAGTACTTGTATATGAAGTTTTAAATGCAAGATTGAAGTAGCAGTTGAACAAAATAAACTGTGGAATGCAAATGTGAAACTTATATGCACCAAAATACTTAAACACTTATAATTATGAAGTAAAGATTACCTATACAAGTACTTGTACAGCATATATTATAACACTCCAGCTACGTTGTTTCCTATCCTTCACATTGCCTTTTCATTACCAATTCATGTCCCATAACTTATATCAATTGGGGCATTATTGGCAAGCAAGTGGTGGTCAGTTAGGGTCTGAACTTGATCTGACGATTTGAAATAACTTTTCAGCCTTTTCCATCTCTTCTTTTTCTAGTCCAAATGATCTTTCTTTAGGAAACAGATTATTGTTATCTACACTGTAAATATTTCAAAAAAATTATAAACTATTCAGAATTTACAAGGTGTTTGAAAATTGTGCAGTTGAGTTTTCAAAGAAATACTTTTGGAAAATTATTTTGGTGGTTGGTCGAAATTCTTGTATTCTAAGGCTACAGAGGTTTGGTACAAATACAAACAAAACAAACTGAAGGAATCAATGAAGGTACAGTCTAGCTAGAACATTAAAACATCCATTAATTACACACTTCTTGGGTCATTAATATAGTAACCAATAAAACTTCAGTTTTTATAGGTAATGGCTAAAATGTCCAGAAAATATGGGGTAGAAAGTGAGTTTTCCTAACAGTAGAAGTAATTTTATGAGTTGTCCTATCTACTGGCAGCACTTGTTTGGTTGCAGTTTTCAAGCTGTTTATACTTATGAAAATAAAAAGCCATCAATTGAGGGCAGTAAGGAGATTTTAGTTCAGTTTAACATCATATTCCAATTTCCAACCAAATTCCTACGACTGAAAATCCATGGTACGGACATAAAGACATGGAACATGAACATGTAAGCTAAACCTTCGTAAGCCTCTCAATATTATCAGAAATATCTGGAATGTTGTACAGGTTTACAGGAGATGACAGCTTGTAATCATGCAAGGCACATATCACACATGCAGTTAAGTATATGTTACATGCAGGTGAGTTGCGTACATGAAAGGTAATGTAATGTACAATTGCACAATCATTGAAATGTTAACATGCACTAAGCTACTGTCCTGTAAAAAAGAACTGATTCAAAGCTAATGAAAGTGTTGAATTTTCAGTTTCTGATATTTGTTTACAAATGTGCATAGGGTAGGATACAAGCAAGATATTTAACTTTGGGGCCAAATCTATCCCTCATAACTTCCCCACAATGAAGTAGAAATATGGATTCTCAATTGGGTGGTCAGGCCCGGACATGACAGACGATTTCCCACAATGAACAAGAATATGGATTCTCAATAGAACAGTCAGGCCCAGACATGACAGACGATTTCCCACAATGAACAAGAATATAGATTCTCAAAAGGACGGTCAGGCCCAGACATGACAGACGATTGTACGGTATGGTGTTATGTTACTGATTCATTTCATCAATCACCTTCCCACTGATGAAATGTCACGGGTGTACATGATGAAATGTCACAGGTGTACATGATGAAATGTCACGGGTGTACATGATGAAATGTCACGGGTGTACATGATGAAATGTCACGGGTGTACATGATGAAATGTCACAGGTGTACATGATGAAATGTCACAGGTGTACATGATGAAATGTCACAGGTGTACATTTAATAGTTTTTTTAATCTGGTCACCCTATTACTTTGTTAGATTTCAGTGTTAAATCTGGGGTTGTACTTTTAGGAACAAGTAACACTGTTTTAGAGAATACACGCATGTCTCTGGCATGGGAGGAAAAGTCTCACCACCCTAAACCTAGCCGGCCTTGAAGAAATAGATTTTCTATCTGAAGGAATATCTGGTGACAAATGAGAATCCAGTTCAGTCTAAATCTCGTTCGTTTGATCACAACTTCTCAGGTTTAGTAGGAACCATGCTATAGATTGATGGATACATCATGAAAAAGCAGTGATTTTCAGTACTTTTTCAATTGTCTATGAAAAAGCAAAAGACCATGATGTCATCTTTCAACTTTTTGTTAATGATATCCTTTTAATCAAAAGCCATTCATATACAAAACAAAATATCTACTGAAAGTTTACAATCAAACAAAATGAAAATAGTTTTCATGAGGACATTTTTACAGAATATTCAAGGATTAAGGATAAACCAAAAATGAAATGTTTCAATCATTTGTATTAGTAAGTAGATCTCAGGTTTACTTGACTGGAGAAGATATCGGTAACACTAGAGAAGCATCAGATAAATGGATTCTGTGTGTCATCAAGTAGATCCCAGGTCGAGAAGATAACCGGATTATGTGTTTGTCTGTCATGCAAAATGAATGACAACATCAATTGATTGGTTCATCAGCCTCTGTAGCTTATTACTACAGAGTTCAGTAAACATGGCCCACTGCTCCTCGCCAAAGGCAATTAACTAATCACCCAGAATGTGTCTCTCCACATGTCAATTAGTTTGTCAACATTTCACTCTATGGAACACACACAAACATGCTGGAACAAATACAGGTTTTCTTTGAAAGGGTACCACTACACGACAATAGATTTCCACCTCAGAGCGGTTTCTCCATTATACATGTATATAGGACTCGCACAACTAAATCAGCCAATTAGCAAGTGTTTCATACGATTGTAATTATATTCCCTACCTAAAATTTGTTCCAGTTAAACACAGTGCCTCTGAGTAATTGTGGACATATTTTACATTGAATGAAACCTACAGATTTTGAAACTTTTGAAAAAACATATAGTTTTAGTAGACTTTAACATGTGATGGCAGATTGATATGGGGTCAAAAGTCAGGGGTGTTCCCGCCCCACTTCACCGGTTTGGCTTGCAAAAGCAGACGCCTGTAGCACTCTTATATGCCATCAATATTGTTGAACTTCATATATCCTTATATATACACATGTAAAAGAAAAAGAAAACAAACTCTTCTGTCTTGGAGTAACTTCCCTGTGTGGAGTATTCATCTTTCATTTTTATACTGTGCATTTCCATGATAGCAACACTGGTTACTGGTTTAGCTTCACTCAAAACATTTCATGGGATCATTTAGTTGACTTCAGTAAATATCTGGGTTCACACTATTGGTTACCATGGTATGTATCATTAGATCTTTCACACCACAGTTTAATGGTAAACCAGCTAAAATATGACACACCTCTACATGTATTTCAAATATTTTTAATACATCACAATAATACAAAATAATACAAAATTAGCTCGGATTCCACGAAAAACGTTATAAGAAACTTCACCTATTACTAAGATCCAACAAACTGTGCTTTGTCCTACCTGTGTAACAGGTAATTATATATAACAGGTAAGCTTGTACAGTTACTTCTGATGTAAGTAGTTACTATACTTATTTTAAGGTAAGTATACGTTGTATATGAGGTCAGTGTTTTTTATCACAAAGAGCATAAATAACCAGTGTGAATGTCACACAGTGATATTCAGTAATTTAGCATCAGTCAGCAACGCTAGGCCAACGTGTGATGTCACACAGGTAACTAGTGGTCGGTAATGAGGCTCTGCCTAGTGAGGTGTGGTGATGGGATCTCACTCCTAAGTAGTCAACTGTAACACAAATCTCTTAAGAAACCTAGGCAACCAGCATCATCATTCTTTGCTCAATTCCTTGTGAATTATAATTGTATTTTATAACTTATTAATGCTTAAAAAGCTACAAATAATATATATTATCTGTGTGTATTCATTTCACAATAAATATGTGTATGTATATGCAGTGTTTGTTTCAGGTGTATATGACATTTCCCTGCACTCATGTGTTAGACATTCGGCTGTCTACTGAAACCCTGTTGTATCGCCAACTCCGTTATACCGCCAAAATTGGCAAGGTGGACTACTGTATGTCAAATTCTATAAAGGAAATATTTAGTAATTACACAAAACAGCAGGTTCTCTTTCACTTTGCACACACTTATTAGAAGCTTTTCTCTGCAGTACTTGTATCGCTCATTTTATTGGTCAGGTGTTAAGTGAAACTATTATATAGTGAACTTTGTTAAATCAGATCAATTAGACCAACAAACCACCTGCAGGAGCTGGGTAATAAAAGTTTGGCTAGTAAGTTAACTGTGTGTTATTGCAAAAACTAGCAACACTATATTTTAAAGATTAAGGTAAGCGTATTTTGTAGTGCACTGTTACTTGTTGTGTACTTATTATAAGTAGCGTGTTATCAGACCTGCAAAACAATTTGTTAGGTTTGGTGCATTCTCGTGTCGTGTTGTATTAATTAAGTAAGTCTGAAGGCAGATCGCAAACAGGATAACACTGTCATGTTAAATCAGTCACACAACAAACTGTTTATAACAACATTTGTATTTACTAATAAAACACAGTAAGCATCAGTCTTGTAGTTTATACGTAATCGCTATCAGTCTATCTGTTTTGATCCAGATATTATCTGAGCAAGTAATATCAACATAATTTTTCAGAATCCATCATAATTATAACCAAGAGAATTTTCACAGTCTGTACACACCAGGTATGGTACAGAAGATGGGAATTACTACACTTCCTACCGAAGACATAGTAGTTAGACACGATTAAAAAAAAGATAGTTGACCGACTGTTCAGCAGATTCAGAGTCAGCGAGGCATTACAAGGTAATATGCATATTTTACCCTCATGCTAGGGAAACATGACTGTTTCCCCAAACTTACCGGTAATCATGGTTCACTTGCTGGAGTGAAACATGATACAGGTAGATGGGAAAAAAATGTGTTTTGGCATTGCAGCACTGATGTTGCCAAAAAGTTGTTTGGAATTGAGATTTCTACATGAATTAACTAATATGGGATTTTAACCAGCAAGTCAAAATGAGGATATTATTCCTCTTTGCTAACTAAGTTCTTAGGAAAAGGAAAATTCTTGTTTGAACCATTTTCCTAAAGGTTCTTCACTCTTATCAGAATATTTGATCAATCACTGCTACAGTAGTTTCTGTAACAAACCTGTCCGTTAATACATCAGTTTAGATCTCAAATGATCTATGGTCATATAATTATCTGTCTACAAGTCTGATAACCCACTGGCTGATTAGGAATCGGCTGGTGGTGGCTAGTATTTCCTCAGATACACCTTATGGGTAGCTAGTATTTCCTCAGATACACCTTATGAGTCAAGACTTTCCAAGTTTGGTCAACAGATTAAAACTTTGTGAGGCCAGAAATTTAATTATTTTATCAAGATGGAATAAAACTGAGAAAAAGTGAATTCTTGTTAACATTAGGAATCAAATCATTAACAAAATTACATGCCAGAAATATATCAACGCATTTCAAGATTTTGATGAAATGAAAAGTAAAAGATGTTTGACGAAAATTTAACTCATTTACCCCTGAAGACACATTTGAACTCTTCCAATTCAAAGGTTGGAATATTTCATTATGAAATTTTAGTGAATGAGTTAAATTGTTATAAAACTTAGGAACACCATCTAGTAACTTACGTTATAGTAGCACTACAAAAACACACGGACAGACTCGAAACGACACTCACCTGCCATACACATATTCTATGGGTTTCGGCTTTTCCTTCTCTATCTTGTGAAGCAGGGGTGTAAATATCCTCCAAGCTTCAAAGAGTTCGTCCGACCTGACAAAGTGAATCTGTGAACCGCAGAATACGTCAAGTATCAGGCGTTCATAAGCGTCCGGTAACTTCAGGTTCTACAGAAACAGAAATGAAATCATTAACAATTTATGATAAAAGCTTTCTGGCATTGACAATAAAAGATAGGAAAATCTTCCCAAACAAACAAGACATCAAGAAAGGAAAGTTAAACCCTGAATGTATCATCAACAATAAAACACAGCACCTACAGCAATCAATGTATCATCAACAATAAAACACAGCACCTACAGCAATCAATGTATCAAACAACATCACTATTTTTCCAGAATTTCCAAATAAGCCAAAGTTTAACAGTGAAATTAACATCTTTTGTTGATAGCCATAGTCTACGAAAAAGGTTATGAAACTAACTTTCCAAGTACATGTACCAGTAATACATACTTGGTGCTTCTCAATACTTTGGGCCTTTTTATCTGATAAATTTGAAGCTTGCTATTACCAATTGCTGAGTCATCACTGTAAATTACCGGTTTTCCATTTTTTTTTTAAACAATGAAGACTCCCACAATTCACCTCCTTATAACTGACCAGTACATCAGTCCCTACGACTGACCACCACACCAAACCTTACAAAAACTGACCAATACAGTTGACCTAACACAAGGCTGTAATATTGGCTAGAACAACTGACCATTTGAATGACCAATACACCTTAACCAGACTCAATTGACCATCATAACACACTTTGCAACTAACCAGTACACCAGACCTCGGGGCTGTTACATCATCAGACCTTAAGGATGACCATTATAACACACCTCACAACTACGGTAGTCAGGACTCGTACCTGGTAGCGATGATTGTATGACAGATCCAGTTCAGTTTCTTCACTCTTAAAACTCATTCCTGGTGATTTGGTCATCATCTTTAGATAGACAGCTTCATTTGGCTGAACCCGAATCACAAGCTCGTTACGCTTCACATCTCCAGGCTGGAAGATGTCTCCGGGAATGTCGCGGAACTGAATCCTCACTTCAGCCTTCCTCTCGTTCAGAGCTGTAACAGAAATGTTCAGTAACAGTATTTTATTTAGCAGAAAAATTTAACTGTAATTTAACTTTCACCTATTTTGCATGTCATAATGAGGCATACTTATTGTGGCAGTGAGAGTAAGGACTTGTGAAGGATGTATACGGATTATACCGTTGGAAGGCGAGTATTAGACAGGGCCAAGGGTTCCTGGTGTACAGTATCTAACGTAGGCTTAGCATAAACACAATTCCTGCAACATGCTATTAAATACTATATTACACAGGATTTTGAAAGGATACAAAGTTCTCTGTTCTCAGTAAGGAATGTATTTACTCTGTACAATGCCAAAGACGTTATCATCAAATTAGTCATGCTTGAAATAACTTAGTATTATAAACAACTTAGTATTACATCCTGTGTATGATGAATATTATTTCTAACAGCAGACATAACTTAGTTTGAAAAATTTACTTTGGAATCAGCAGTTTTTAAGAAATCTTACGAGCATTTTCATAAATTAAAGTTCAAAAGAATATTTTGAATCAATCTTATTTACTACAAATAAATTTTAGTATGTATTTGTATTTGGAAAGTACCTTCCCTCTTTGCAAAATGTCATACACTTTTTTGTATTCTGCCAAAGACCAAAACAGAGCCGCATGTGCCCTAGAAAGATGATCAATAAGGACGCAACATTTATCTTTTCAGTATGGCAATTTGAATTTTTTCTTTTTTCTTACTCCGATATATATTGCATTTTGACATGAACTTACCCTTTCCACACCTCAGAAAGAAGCGCACCCCTCCTAATCTGATATATATTGTATTTTGACATGCACTTACCCTTTCCACACCTCAGGAAGAAGGGCACCCCCTCCTACTCCGATATATATTGTATTTTGACATAAACTTACCCTTGCCACACCTCAGGAAGAAGGACACCCCCTCCTACTCCGATATATATTGTATTTTGACATAAACTTACCCTTGCCACACCTCAGGAAGAAGGGCACCCCTTCCCAACGTTCATTCTTCACGAACAAGGCGGCTGTCGCAAAGGTGGGAGTAGCTGAGCCTAGAGAGACAAAGGCATAAGTACAGAAGGTATACAAAACCTTAACACACGACACTTCTGGAACAATCGCACTGTCAACATTAGCAGAGAACAAACTGGAAACTTTATCAAACTGTTTTATAAATATAATGAACAAGAGATTTAGGAGAATGTACCTTTTGGAACAGTCGGGTCTTCTAAGTATCCGACTTTCTCATCGCCCGTGCCCTCAGGATTACCAACATATTGGCCCAACACGATATGCTCCAGTTCTATCGGTTGTATACTCTTCAGTACCTTAACCTGTAACACAGCATTAAGTTATAATACATCAGCATTGTCTATCCTTCCAAGTATTCACCCGACACAAAAAAAAAACCTGTCAAAATTCATCATAAATATTCACCTGACACACAACACCTGTTAAATTTTGTCCCCTATAAGTATTCACCTGACAAAAATACCTTTCAAACATGGTCCCTTACAGTTTCACATCGGATAAAATTACCCTTCGATTTCTTCATGTAAACAGAAAACCAATCAAAATTTATCCTTGAATATGGATGCCTAAAACACAGACACCAGCCAAAGCTGTGCTTCAAAATATTAGGTAAATACTTCATCCTTTCACCCCTATGTAACTTAGTAGACTCTACAATGCTTTGATCTGGATGAGTCCATTATTGTTAACAGTGGTGAAATGGTTCCTTGAAAAACAGGCACATTTTTACCTTCTCATTTCTAATATCTTCAGCGCCTGTTGTCGGGGGCTTTTCCATGGCAACCAGAGTTAAAATTTGTAATAGGTGGTTCTGCATAACATCTCTGTAAACAAAAAATGTTTGTGTGAAGTTAACCATCTTACAATACCATTGTAAAGACAGAGGACATGATATTTGATAATTCCTACGTTGTAAATAGGGATTTGAACTTATCCTTCCCATAAATTATAACGTTATAAGGCAAACTATTGCAAGGAAATCCATAGTCTCCTACTGCTAATGAATTCTTTATTTACCAAGCTGTACACCTATCTCTGTATCACCCTTTGTAAAGAAAGTATACTGGTACAGAATTCAGCAATTTTTTCAATCATTGGGGTCAGAGGTCAAAATAGAGATCACAGCAACTTGCTTTTGGTGCTGTAAATCTGTCACCTCAATATATACCTGCATACCAAATATGGTTACTGCAGGAGAAATAGTATAGAAGATAAGCTTTGAACTTTTTCTGTGTCTGCATGAGGTCAGGCGTCAAAGCAAATCACAGGGTCTTACCTACTTTTGATAAACTGCACTCCACTACTGTGAGATACACCTGCTTACCTAATATGGTTATGCCGGTGAAATAGTACAGGATATATATTCCTAAGACAAACTTTTTCAATGGGTGAGGTCAAAGGTAAAATCATAAGTCACAGTGACCTACTTCTCATATTCTGCACTTCACCATCCCAAGATGTACTTGCATACCAAATCTGGCTACTTGCCTTGCAAATTATTTTTTTGAGCGGACAGAATTCAGTTGGATGGATGTACGGACGGACGGATGGAGTGCAAACCTCTAGTTCCCCTTTGGTAACCCGTGGGGGACCAAAAAGGAAAATGAGCATTGGTACTGTATACTAGGAAACTTTGCCCAGTCAAAAACTCACCATTCACAGTCATAGTTCATGAGGATGTTATACAATGAATTAATGAATATGTGAAATGTTTCAGGTGAAAAAAAAAACCCGTAAAAGTTTGCACAACTAAGATCTGTTTATGTTATGTTGAGTAGCTATGAATGTATACAATGTCACCTTTTTCAGGGTAGTAACCATGAGTCATGTAGAAATATCTCAAATTTACCAAAGTGTCAAGGTGGAATCCACTACACTTCACATAAACACAACTTATGTTTAAGATCATTTAAAGTACCCGTTTACCTGATAATTCCAAACTCGTCGAAGTAGCCGCCTCGTCCCTGTGTTCCAAACGGCTCCTTAAAGCTGATGACAACGGACGCAATATTGTCTCTGTTCCAGATATGACTAAACAGTTTGTTGGCAAATCTGCTCAAAGGAAAAGGATTAACACTGATTTATTACACAGGAAAAGTTCAATTGTAAAGACGCAAAATGACAATATGTATGTAAATTTTCCAGACAATTTTTATTTGTTGGATAAAGTGGAAACATGAAATCAAGTTATATTTTAACACAATTTTACACAATCTTCCTGTGCAGAAAAAAGCCGATCATGTACAGACTATAGCCCCGTAAAGTTATTAAAAAATATCTACTGTAACACCATACGGTAACTAACATCACAATCTTCTGATAGTGGTTGACCTTTAACCTCCCTTAGCACCATGAGATTCTGTATCATCTCCTTGTACAGGTAATGTCTGACCTTTAACCTACCTTAGCACCATGGGATTCTGTTCCATCTCCTTGTTCATGTGATGTCTGACCTTGAACCTACCTTAGCACCATGGGATATTCTGCACCATGTACAGGTACTGTCTGAATTTTAACCTACCTTATCACCATGAGATTATGTACTATGTACAGGTATTGTCTGACCTTTTACCTACCTTAGCACCATGAGATTCTGCACCATTTCTTTGCCCAGGTAGTGATCTATTCTGTACATCTCTTCCTCCTTAAATAAAGCACTGAGGTGTTCTGACAGATTGTTGGAGCTTTCTAGGTCCTTACCAAACGGCTTCTCTATCACGACACGAGTCCAGCATCCACTGTGAACATAAAACTGTCATCTTAATCTACATAGTAACGATCACCAGGCTTCTCTATCACGACACGAGTCCAGCATCCACTGTAAACATAAAACTGTCATCTTAATCTACATAGTTTTGATCACCAGGTATGATCACAATTATTTTTTGCCTATATACAACTAGGATATTTTACAGGGAAACGATACCCCAGAGGGATCTTGGCACCCACCATCGTATTATCTTTGTTAGTTCTTTGTCAGTTCGATCTTTTCTCTTATCTGTTTGATCAAGTCATGTAAATAGTAAATGCACCTTGAGGTAAACCCAGCTGTGTATAAAAGACAACCCTGAGTGTATCACACCCATATTCTAGCACACATTCAAGGTGAGACTTACTCCTTTGCCATACAGGTAGCCTTGATATTGCGGGTGACAGACTCGTAGACAGACGGAGGTAGAGCCAGGTAGAAGATTCTGTTGGCATTTGTCTTCTGGTCCAGAAATTTGTTTAGAACACCAAAGCTTGCTGCCTTCTCATAATCTCCAGCGATGTATTGATTGGCTTTGAAAAATGCTGCTAGTTTGTCTTTTTCGCTGTCTTGCACCTGAAATTGATACATTTTATATACATGTACTATCTTCAATAATATTCATTGGTTTGGAAAATCTATGTGCGGTATCAAAATATTTTTTTATACACAAACGATGTACACATCAATATGTTGCAAAATTTCAAGACCAACTGGACCCTTTGTCAAGCTATCGCTGAGCGAGTTATTTGTAAACTTTATTTGTCACTATACTACGGTTATACACCCAGTCAGTAACCTATTTGATAGTGTACTATCTATCAATAGGCGAAATTGCCCTTAGTCTAGCTTAAAATAAAGTTTACAATTTTGTCACATCCCTGTACAGGCAAACAATACATATCGCTCACTTAGTCACCTGACAAAGGGACCAAACGGTCTTAAAGTTTTGTCACATCCCTGTACAGGTAAAAAATACATATCGCTCACTTGGTCACTTGACAAAGGGACCAAACGGTCTTAAAGTTTTGTCACATCCCTGTACAGGTAAACAATACATATCGCTCACTTGGTCACTTGACAAAGGGACCAAACGGTCTTAAAGTTTTGTGACACATTCAATATGTACATTGTTTGAGTATAACGTAAAACATACATGTTTGATAATATTGAGTTCAGTATTAATACAGGAAACATAACCAAACTCTGCTGATGAATCTCTCCTCAGTAATCACAGTACATGTATTTAATTGGCAAACTGTGAAGCTGGTTCCTTTCCACCTTTCCTGCTGAATTTTTTTCATAAGAAAAATGTTCTAGATAAAAGATTTTTTTTTATAATGATATACAGCTAGAACCATTATGGACGCCAAATTGACAATTTAATAAGAATTCAGACTCAATCATTTTCATGTTCCAATTGTTAGATTTTTCTATAAACGACATTTAAATGTATTATCACTGCATGTACTACTATGTGTAAATGAGTGTGATATTGGCTGAAGTCTTCACTACCTGCTCTGTGTGATCACATGTTTAAATGTGGTGGCTGGTGACGGTGTAACATACAAACTAGTCTAACTCATTGTCATAAACCCTTTTATACTTTGTGGCTGGTGAGGGTGTAACATACA
>JAUMHH010182545.1:0-31283 GCA_032359455.1 Chlamys rubida | reverse complement strand
ATACAGATATCCTAGTGTCAGACAATAACCTGTGATATAACTCTATACAGATACCCTAGTGTCAGACAATAACATCTGATATAACTCTATACAGATATCCTAGTGCCAGACAATAACCTGTGATATAACTCTATACAGATATCCTAGTGCCAGACAATAACATGTGATATAATTTTATACGGATACCCTAGTGCCAGACAATAACCTGTGATATAACTCTATACAGATATCCTAGTGCCAGACAATACCCTGTGATATAACTCTATACAGATACCCTAGTGCCAGACAATAACATCTGATATAACTTTATACAGATATCCTAGTGTCAGACAATGAACTATTGTACTGGGATTATCACCCCGTGTATAAAGACGAGTGTGAAGACAGTATGGGATCATCCCATCAGGCCAGTTTAAAGACCATCAGGCAGAAGTTGTGTGGGGATGGTTGGTCCATTGTCTGTTGATTGTGGTTGTATTGGGCTGTGATAAATCACTGTCCCTATCCCAACACGGCCCCACTGCCAATCAACAGGCTTCGTCTCTAGTCTCCATCAGCCGATCTGTCACTCCTCGATACCTCCCTCCCCGGCTCCTGTGTCGGACCAGGGGTACCAGAGCCTCCGATAATAGTCATATGGGACCTATAATGCTCCGATGAATGAAAGCCAATTTTTTTTTCTGAACTTGTTTGTGTTGTGTGTGCACTTCCTTGTAAGAGTAACAACAAACAGTATAGGGCCACAGTTACCTTGCCTCTGCTGGGACCGGTCCAGAGGCTGATAGCTCAGACTGACAGTCACTGTCTCTGACTAAACTGGATTTCTTCTTACTGCGACAGACTTTCTCTAAGTTTTTACACAGTCAGCCTGACTTGTACGCAGGGATTAGAGCTTGACTCCATCATGGATTAACACAGCGACAGGAGATGGTGAATTCCTGAACACCCCTCAGGGCTTAACACTCTTATCTCCTCTACAAACCCTGTGTGAAGTTTTCAAATCATCATGTGGCATTGATTTTATATTGAAGGAGCGTACCAATTTATTTGATCATTTTTTTTCTAGGAACTGTGTGAAAGGAACTTAAGGAAGTTATAGGATTATTATCATAGTCAGATTGACTGAAGAAATCAAAGACAATTTTTTTTTTTTATCAAATGTTTGCTGACAACGGAACTAAACTGTGACATGTGATTTTGTGACAATGACAAGACTTGCTCAAGGACCTCGAAGATTCCAGTAATTATTCACTGATCAGGACATTTCTGTCTGTAGTATGATAGTATATCGTAACTACAGATTTCAATAAGTGGAGCGCATCATTATAATTAGTGGTGTGGAACGGGTTCTGGTCACCTGTTGAGTATGACGGACAAAAATTCGCTGACCAACGTCCAACCGCCTATACTTAATCTGTCCAAAACTGACCAATATCATCGCGTCCTGCATTTTATCGCCAGCACAGCTAACTCTGGTATTCCACGATTGTGTTTTCAGGCTATACGCTGTACCCTACCTAACTGTACCTGTGAGTGTTTTTCACCTGGAAAGGTACACATACGGGCATGTGATACCTGCAAGCATGGTTGGGTCGCTCATGGTAAGTGCCAACTTTTTATTTTATTTTAATTTCTGTTTTCTATTTTCAGCTCATATATCTCTTTTCTTGATTTTTCTTCTATTTTCTTAAGTCTTATGTACTTACACTTTTATATAAACTTCTTTTTCTCGTCAACAAATAAATCTATTCTTATTTTTACTTTCTGTTTATTCATAAATATTTCTTATATTCAATTTCTTATACTTTTTCTTACTTAAGTACCTAAATTTCTTTATCAATTTCGTTAAAAAAAAAAAATCATTTGAGTTTCCTTTATTCACTACAATTTCTTAACAAAACGGTCTCCCTTATATGTATTTGAATATGTTTCAAATTTTTGAATAGAATTGTGGGTTTATTTTTTTTTTCTATTCTACATTAACCAGATTTATAAATCCATAATGAAAAATTCCAACCTTTGAATTGGAAGGGTTCAAATGTGTCTTCAGGGGTGGATGAGTTAAGCTGACAAATCTTTCAAAAATTATTTTAATTTTTATAACATAATTATATTTGCTACAACAATTAGATTTTATCTGTGTCGTATATTCTGACATCAATATTTGTATATTATTGGAGATAAGTGAGAAAGGGTTTCCTTTCTAACAGAACACTTTAACACTACTCCATTGTAGGAGCCTTTATTTGTAGAGAACTGAGTCAAATATCCAAATCCTTCATTACAGAATATTGTAGTGGTCTAGGGACGAAAAATGTATTATCTTGTGTGTATAAACATTTAATGCCTCCCTCAGGGATCAGCTCCTGTCAGTTAAACAAGGTTCTTCTATACCTCAACACAACCCCCTCCATCACTGACACAACCCCCTCCATCACCCACCATAACCCCCTCCCATCACCCACCATAACCCCCTCCCACATCCAATAATACAGCAGTTCTGGACAGAAATTGCCCCCAGGGGACACTAACTTTGTCTGTGTTTAAGGAAGAGATTAGGAGTCCACTGAGACACGCCCCCACTTTGGGGACAATATCTGGCCTCTCCCCTGACCACAGGACGTTCCTCAGTAGGGCTGTGATCCCATGTTTGACACCCCGATCCTGCTGAAATAAACTACTGCCTTTTGTGCTGGTAGAGTCTGCATGTGTCTTGTAATCTGATCGCCAATTGCTTTAGGAGAAAATTTCCTGCTGATGATATAGTGATATTACTGATGAGCCAATTCATAAATTTCATTAGGGTGCTCTTCACCTCTCTTACAATCCTGTACATACCAGAAACCAGCTGTTCTCCTCTCCGTAACATTTTACAGGGATTAGTTCTCGTCAGAAATATTTCAATCAAATGCTTATTTTCACACAAATATTTACTTGCATGGATTCAAGACTATCCTTGTAGGGTGATTTTTTCATGGTGTGTAGTAATAAATACAGGCCAGAGATAGAGAGATTTTAATGTATTTTTAGATGCAGGCTAACAGAGCTTCTACAGTGAGGCGCTGATTATTTGATAACATTATCTCTAATATTCCCTTGTGTGGTGTGTGAATAAATTATAAGGTTGAGCATTGGAAGAGTTAATATGTCTCACCTTGATGTGTATATCAGCTCTGTATTCTTAAACCTTAAATATGTACCCATACAGGTTGATGTGTATATCAGCTCTGTATTCTTAAACCTTAAATCTGTACCCATACAGGTTGACAAGGGACCAGAAAATTCTGATCAAAGGAGAATATAATTAAAAGTCTAACTTGTTTATGTAAGACACAGGTTATATCTTAATTGAGTAACATCTTGTTTAATTGATAATTTTTGTAAGGACCATTTCAGGCATTAATACTTGATTCGTAATATTAATATCAGTAATTGTTACGTTTTAATTACATAAAAACCAATATTTGCCTGAATTTTTTAGACAAATCATTATTCAAATTTTCAATTTTAGACTTAAAATCTTTTTCAAATAATAAAAAGAAATGTGATAATTTCAAAAATTACTGACTGAAAAGTTTTTGTAGATCTATTAAAATAATATTTTTGAGATAAACTACAGATTATTGATATTCTGTATATACTGTCTAAAATATTTATCGTACCCTTTCAAAGATGCTAAAGATAGGTGATTGTTTAGGTCACATTTACTTACTGTCATCAACAATGCACAGTCTTACCCAGAAGGCTACAAAGAAGTAGAAATGTGTACTCCCATTAAACAGTCCTATCCTTATATATAATTTACATGTATACACAAATATATGTCTTTGAGAAAAACTTCCATGGTATAAAATTAAAAAAATATATATCAAAATCATCTTTTACAAATTAACTGACGGCCATCGACGGGGTTCTTCAGGCTGTTATAGATTTTTAATTTCAGGCAGTGACTTCAGCTGTTGAAGTATTTCTGATAAGGGCTAAAGATGAACACTGAAAGCTTTTTAAGAAGAATTTTATTTATTTTTTTGAAAAGCAAAAATAATTTAAAATCAAAATCATAGAAAATAAGTTAAATTTTGTTAAAAAGATTTTTTTTTCTTGTTTAATAGATTTTATTTAGCATGCAAAAATATGTTGCCAGGGTAAGTGTTAGGGGTAGATTATTCACAGCGTAAACTAAGAATGTCCCTGTGCCCTTCAATCTGCACCTCGACAGGAGATAACAATACAGATGCCCACTCCATCCCTATTTGCCCAATCAGAGTGTCGAACAAATTAAAACTGGGGAAATAAAATATTGCAGAAATTGTAAATTAGCACAATAAAAGTCAATAACAGTTTATAGAGATGTAAATTTGAAGAGAGGTTGAATTCCAAACTGGTCGGGAGTTGGCAAGTTGGGTGGTGCCTTGAGTCTAGTGAGTGCCAAATCTCCGTGGCACCACAGTCAGTAATGGGGTAGCCCGACCAGCACCTGTATCCCCACGCACACGTATCTAATTGACTAATGGGCACACTGCAATCTTCACATTTGTGTCAATTAACTGTCAGGCCCTGTGCTTCCACTCCGGCACCAAATCCGACTGGAAAAATTATTTTTCTTAAAGGACTGGTATCTGGGATTACCTGTTTTGAATCTTAAATCGTGTGAAGGCGTTTCATGATTCGATGACGTGAATACATGTGCACCAAGCATTCCTTAACAGATAATACTCCACTTATGACGTTTCTTTTCAATACTTCCTCTCCGCTTCCTTGTGATTAGCGGCAATATAAATTGGCTATTTGTCTTCAAGGAAATTCTGTAACTGATTCCTTCCGTGGTTCTCCGCTGAAAGTTTCATTGTTATATCCGTTAAGAGAGGGAATCTGCCTATTGATGATGCACCCGAACCTTTACACGTAGTTACAATCAATTACCAGAGGCCTTTCATTGCGGAATGGTCCTAACATGTTTTACCCCTGTAAAACATTATTCTCAACAAATTAATCAGGCTTCCGTTTATATAAGATTCTCTGAAGATATATCATGAAGAAACAGTTCAGAAACTAATATTTTCACAGAAGTTTTCTCAGGATTATAAAAATTCCTAGTGGACTGATAAAGCATTATCATTAAGTAGGTAATAACTTAAAACACATGTAGAAATGGGTGGGTATACCATTGTATTGTATAACACATAGAGGCTGTAATGGACAGATTTCACCGTTTCCTGGTCCTGGTTTTTGTGCAAGTTGACAGAATTTGATACTTTTATCACACATGACCATCAAATAAAAAAAAACAACATGCAAATGTGTCAAAAATTAAAATGACAAAATTTCTGTACACAACCGCAATGGAGTCTGCATGTTTAATGAACAGTGAGTAGATCGTTTTCATCTTAATTTTTTTTTTTGCATTTTTGATTTTATAAGGGACTTTGTAATCTGGTACACTGGTAGCTGATTTACTTCACTTGTATAACATTTAAAAATCGTGGGAGTTATATATATGAAGTAATATATGACTACCAGTCTAGTCAGTGGCCAGTTATGATTGGCCAAAATAGTCAGGGGTCAAGATTTAACTGGAGGGAAAGGTCACAGGAGTTGGGATAAGGACCGACAGAGTCACCCTTCCTCGTGTATTTCTCTCCTATCACAACTTGGCTGTCAAATTCCACAACTTATTTTCTATCATCTCGAGTCCCTCGGTGTGGAGCTAAACTTCTCCACAGAGGTCGTCATTTGTCATGAGGGAGTCGCGCGGCAGATTCCGGGATGAGAAATCCTACATTCTTATATGGATCACTGTGACAAGAAATTACGAAATCTCCCATTCCAATCAATACACAAACCAATCATAGGATCGCAGCCAGATCAGATCACATTATGACGGTCGTCCCGTTGAATTATGAAAAACGTGTGACACCATTATCATTGGTCATTTGTCTGTGACGATATCGCGCAGAAAAAACGGAGTCCAATCATCATAACGGTGATCTTTATGAGAAATTGTCACTCGGTCATTTTTCATATGTCATAAGTTGATACAATTTACAGGAATGAGACTTGTTGGTGTGTTTGTCAGATGTGGGTTCAATATCAATGTTTGTCTAGAATACTTTTGACTGTTTCTAATCCTTTTCACATCACAAGGATGAAATTGTCTCCGTAGCCTCGAAAATTAAAGTATATTTTAGATATTGATCTGAGCTTGAGAATTATAAATTTTTCTACAGACATTTTGCAAAGAATTTTGAAAAAATAATATCATCTCTAACTTAAATATATTTACATGCTGTAGTATTACAAGACATTATAAAAATAAAGCCACTGAATTTTAAACCTTTATGACTTAGTTACAAATATAAAATAATTGTTCATTGTACCCTCGGTCGATATTGCTTTTCTCGGTTGGTGCAACAAAGTCATTGCATTGGCCAATATCAATATCCTAAAGTTGCGTTGTTATAAATGTCTTTTTTCCAAATGAGATAATTTACCAAATTTTATAAACTGTCAATAATTATTTTAAAACAATGAAACCAGATGGACATCTATTTATAGAAACACCAGGTTTACCCTATCCTTGTAGGATGTGATACGAAGTGTTCGTAGCGTAACACGAGGTTTGTGGCAACAAGTTACAATAAGCATTAATTGTTAATCATTACACTGACATTGTTTTGTGTAATGGGAAGACGGGATTGTTTTGTGTAATGGGAAGACGGGATTCGGAAGATACTTTCAACCTATTGCCGATTTCTCACCAGGAAAATGAAATAATTCACAGATTTAAAACTAGACAGATGATTGGTTACCTTCTTGTTTCTCTCAGAAGTCTGGGTGGCGGGATGGATGTGTTGGTATTTAGGGAAGAAAACATCGATCTCTGTTTACTGATGGTGAAAAATGGAGCAAAATTTGTCACTACTTTGGGCCATTGTCTTGGGACACAGGAGTAGTATTGATTGGACAACGATCAATTTATATATTGTGTGTCTGCAACATGTCAATTTGTATAAACATGTTAAACTGTTTGTCCTGGGCAGTAGCGTTATTGATACCTGGGTAAAGATCTCTCATCCCCATTAGGACCGGGGCTAGACCATCTCCATCAAGTGACGGTGACAAACTCAATCAAACAGTTGACAGACATACAAATGTCTCCTGTGCGTTAGGTCTCACATGTATTATTCAACTCCAATGGAAACACTGGACGGACATAAAGGTTCATTAGTCCACACCTTAGCACTGTGACCCCCTGGCAGGACAATGGCGGGCGGAGAGTCTAATCAAATTGTTTGTAGTCCCCAGGTTACTGGAGGAGTCCCTATGTCATTGTTACCTGTCACTGCCCACGCGACCTTCTATTCATCAATGCCTATTTCGTATCTCACAGCTGATCCGTTTTATAGGAATGTTTTGACGACATTGTTGACTTGGACATTTATATCGGGGATAGAATGCAAAAAAAAAAATTGATAAATGATATTTGAGTAGATTTTTTAAGTACATTACTTACTAATTTACAGGGTTAAACAAATTGAGTTAATTTATTGGTGTGATGGTCACATTTACTCATTTACACTGTCATTCACCCACAATATCAGAGCATTTTATTTTTGAAAATCATGTTTGACAGAAATAGTAGGTCAATTATAAGGCCAGTTGTTAAATGAACCCCACCATAAACATTTAAGTCTCCGAGATAAATAATAACAAGGCTCTATGATTTTGTTTTTTATATAGAAATAATATGGGATTCGTCTTCTGATGTTACTGAATATTTTCACTATGACCCTATTTTAAAGTAATTTTTTTTTCATTTTTAAGGATTTAACAATTTAAGTATAGAGCAAATAGCAGAAAAAAGAAATTCTGTTTAAAAAGACATTTCTGTGATGATTTTCCTTGACATGAAACAATCAGTCCATTTAATTTCCATATTATCATTATAAGAAATTGACTCCAAGGATTAAACATTTCGGTACAGTACTAAGCAGGCTGCAGGTATATTGTAGTTAAGAAAGAAACATAACGTAGTTGGTAACAATGGCTAAGAAATTTGGATTAGTCAATAAAACATCTAATAGTCTATAAAGTGGTCAGATGGCAGGGAGAACAAGGGATCAATTATTCAATTATTGTCACATTTTGTCCATTGTAAAGCTTTTGTGACAAACTTTTACCAAGATTCTTTCTTACCGTTTAAAGGTCTAGCTGATGACAAAACCAAAATTGATAAAAGGAAAATGAATGAATAATTGATACCAATTGTCAAAGCAAATGATGTTCTTTAATCAATAAATATCACTATACATTTTCTTAAATCAATAAATGTCACTGTTGAGTAAGGCTGATGTTTTTCCTGAATTCTTAGTCCAAGTCTGTAAACAGATGACAAAAGAAAACGGCCGTCATTTGAAGAGGTCAGATCGGTGACACACGCAAGTGGATAAATTATTCAATGATTGTCACAACTAATTTTGCCCTGTAATCAATAAATACAACTGCTCAGCATATGTGACAGTTTTTTTTTCTCCAAATCTTCCTAACTTCATTGATCGTGCAGCCTTATGGCTTTTTATCTGTTTGAGCTGGCAATAAAAACTCATCCTAGATTCAAAGGAACCACACAAAATTGTGATTTATGTCTGGTTTTATCTTGCCGGGGTTCTTTATTTCACTGTAAATGATGCCGATGAACAAACTGAAATATTCCTGCGTTTATTGAGTTTAGTGGCTTTTACACGATGCAAGAAAATAAACAATAAGAATAAAATGCTGTAAGCCTTGTCTGATAGATAGTATTGGCATCAAATTTAGTCATTTAAACAAAAATCAACGTTTTGTATAAAGACATTGTAGTTATTTGTTTTTGCCATCTTCTTTACGTCGACGAGACTGGGTGGTGTATAGATTTTTGCTGTCAATAGTCTGTCCATTCATGTTGTTCTGTTTGATTTGTATTCTATCCAGACAACTTCTAGTAAACTTCTGTTGTCTTATTTTCATCAAGAATAGGAGATAATGTCACCTGACCTGTTCTTTGTTCTCCGACATGGAGAGGTCATTAGGTAAAGGTCATGTTTACTTCTGTGGAGAGGTCATTAGGTAAAGGTCATGTTTACTTCTGTGGAGAGGTCATTAGGTAAAGGTCATCATTCTCACAGATAAAGAACAGAAATATGATCTAACCCTGACGTCAATAAGGAGGATGAGGAAACAAACAACTAGTTTGTATTAGAAATAAAACAATTAAATAGAGGACATTTTAAAATTGACTTTAGAATCAGTAATGTGCTTGAATTTTAATCAAATGCAATATGTACGATGGTATATTTGAAAATAATGTTTATTTTATAATGAGTGTTGTGCTTACCAACATTTTAATTTTAGTAAATTGTTTTTTTCTCTCAAAATGATATTAATAAAATTCTCTTTTATGTCATAAAAATATATTGAAACCATCTGTTCTACATTTATATAATGATAAATCCAAATTATAATGTACCTTCGTTAACATGTATGTATGACAATAACCATTCTTTCAATGGATATGATTATATTATCAGTCGACAGTTGCATCTCTTACATATTTTGGAAAAAACACATGAACATAATCTTCAAAATTATCCTAAATCAATTTGCTGTCAATGACAAGATAAGTTTTAGAAGTTAAACCATCCAGCCCAATAATTCTTATGAATGACCTTTGACCTCCCTTTCTTAGAGTCTGTGTCCCCAAGCCAAACCCCCCTCTACGTAATGTGACTGTGATGTAACTACTTGTTACTCAGTCCCCTCCCTGTCCTCCATTCTCTCATTTCTACGTCAGACCCTGGGACCCGCCTACTGTGGTGATCCTATGAGAAGCAAGTAACCGGGTCCCTGTTGCTGAAGTCTGCTCCCTGTCCCATGTGTCCCTCTAACCAGAAAGTTAAAATTGTCAAGCCAGACCCCCGCAGCTGTGGTGCTAATTATAAATGACAACCGTAACCAATAACAGAGGGAAAGGGACAAATAGAAATTAAGAAGGGGTAGGGGTGGGAAGTTTGGGAGTAGATCTGTCTGCAGACCATTAGCAGAACATAATCTGCAGGCCTGATCTGGATTCCCACATAAATCTGTGACACATGCTGGTAAGTGTATACCAAATCCTCTGGATTCAGGGGACCCTGCTGTCACCCATAGCAACAGGGGACAGGCAGCAGGAGTGACCCCTGGGAAATAGGTCAGGTGACATGCTGTGAGAACAGGAAGTGCTAGATCACTGAAAAGACATTCTCAGTTGGGGGTCAGGATAAGAGGTCATTGATGGTTCAAAGGTTAGAGCTCAACAGGATTGTCACATGTAGATAATTCATTTATTGCACTTCATATTTATATTTAATTTTTGATTGATTGAAAATGATAAATATAAATCTAAAATCCTCGGATACTGGCCACAATTTGGTTTTGTTTTTGAAAATGTACAATTTTTCAGCATTGCTAGATTTTATTTATTTTTTGAATTTTTCTTTTAACTTTCGAATGTCTTTGAATTTTAAACATGGAATTTTATAAATTTTTATAAACCACAAAGTTCAGTTATGCAAGATAGCTGCTGATCCTGACTGCCGTCTTAAACCTGTACGACTTTGCGAAAAGTGGCGCTTACCTGTTACCTAACCCTTTATTACAAATGATGTCACACAATCAAATTATGTTTTGAGATTTTTTGAAGCCCTGCTATAAATAATGTCAAATTGTGTGTTGTAACATGGCAGTACAAGCAAGCTTTTCGGCCCCAGATCTCTTTGATTTGGTGTTCAGACGACACTAAGCATAAGTTAGGTCCAACTGAATCACCCCTCAAACAAGACATTAAAGCCATCAATCTCTCTTCCGACTGGCCAGCAAGCAAGGTCAAACCCCAGCACCCAAGGTCATTCTCACAGAGAGAGCTGCAGACCATGTAGCTTTACCGGGCACCCTATCCTTACATCTCCCCAACTCTTATCCCGGCAGCCATCTTAGCTTTGATGACCACAGCAAGAGTGCTGATCACTATACACTCTCAAACAGGTCATCATCGTCCTGGTGACCATAGGGGCCACTCGCTGTACTACATCACTCCCCTGTAGGGTTGTCAGGAGCCCGATGGTGATAAAAACTTTTCTCACCAGAAAAGTTTGAGGCCAGCACATGGCTTTGATAAGGACTGCATGCATCACTTGTCCTCAAGACCAAAATGATTGTCACATGGCCCCTGTTGTCACAGAGAGGCTGAAACCCTAAACAGTGACATTCACTCCTTTGGCACTTTCCCATGAAGACCGGGACCAGATGGCCCTGTTTGATTGGTCTTCTAGTGTTTTTAAGAGAGTTGGTGGTGCCCTCGTTACTTGTGTTAATCACAGCTAATTTTACTTTTCAAATCTCTGATAAACTTGACTGGAAACAAGCAGTGTCCTTTGACACCGGGCTGTTTTGATCTCCTAATCTACACTGTGTGGGATGACATTAGCGTCTACACATATTTTTCTCAAACTCGTGAAGCTGCCAGCGTGAAACAGGACCTCAATTTAATAAAACTGCTTCACACATTTTTAAGGCGGAAAATTTGGGGGAAAAAAGATTCCATAAATATTACTGCATTACAAAATGGTGACACAATGTTCTATTTCTAAGATAAAAATTATTGTTCAGAAAAAATTTAAAGTGTTGTAAGGGTGTGTTTTTTGCCATTTGCTTTTGAAAGATAAGAGTGTTTGACATTTCACAACTTTTCAAAAATTATTTAATAACTTAGGACTTAAAATCATTTATTTGTTCAGATATGAAAGTGTTTGAATAAACAAGCAGAAAATTAATGCTTGGACAATTTTTGTAAAAAGAAAGTTGTTTAATGGTTAAATTCTTTGATTTTTTATGTCACTCTATAAAACTGGGATTGGATTTAGTAAATACATGTAAGTACAAAGCCTGAGAGTGAAATCTTAGACATAATTTTGAGTTTATCTGACTTGGAAAGACATGAAAACAATGTATGTATTTAAGTCCTATTTAAAGGAAGTTTTGCAGCACAAATTTTGTTTTTCCATTCTGACGAGGCACATTTTTTGCTTACGTTGTCAAAAGTGACAGTGACCTTGTTGAAATCAATCTTATGTCATATGGTCGGATCTATTTCCATCAGGAGACAGATGCCTACAGCAACAACTTACGTGACAAATAAATTAGTTTCAGATTTAATTTGACGCTAGAAAGCATAGAACCTGATCTCTCCTTGCCAGTTGTCATTTTCATATAAATGTTAGCTTTAATTTACAAAGATCCATAATCCTGCCTTGTCTTATGTAAATATGTGACGGTAAGTAGATTAATCTCCAAATCCTCGTTATGACTGTTAATCATAGAGTTATCACATCATTGCTGCTATATTCTTAAAATAGCACTTCAGAGTCGACTGAGTTTTCTCTGGCAGTGTTGTTATCTGTATCTTTCAGGCTGATTGTCGTTTGAATTTAATCCTATTGTACAATATGGCTAGAGGCTCTCCAGTCAATGTGGGCTATACTTTGCATCGTAATGTTCTGTCATATTGGGGGACGCATTGACGACGGTCTGCTGTGGAAATGACGGCAGTGTTAAGGAACCTGGTCGTGTTGACGCCACATGCCAGATACCATTAGTGGAATATTAGCACCAGTTAAACTAATGAATTCATATTACAAACAATGGCGATCACCATCAATCAACTATCAATGACATGTAAAAACTCAGTCGTCTGTTGACAGGGAATTGATGTAACCAGACTTTACGAGCCTTATTTGTGTAAGGGATAAAAAATAGCAAAACAGTGTGGCCATTTAGAAGACGGTCCCTCGTCGACTCTTGCACATTCAAATGATTAAGGCATCAATTTATGCAAAATCGTGGCAGAGACACGTCCTCACTATGTGTGCTGTATGTTACTTTACGATCTTATTGATGAGATGGAGATGGGAAATATCATCCCCACGGCAAAATTTGATTGATTTCAATAAAATATCTACTTGACTTAATTCATCGCTTGCTTTTCCAGAGCATTTGTCTCGGTAATGTCACGACGCTGTTTGCCCATCACACAAGCTGGATTTGAACTGTGATTTCTGACTGTCAATACGGCCTAATGACGTGCCATTCATCAAGTGGGGGGGTCAACCCCAACCATGGACAAACGCAGAATGTGTCAGGCCGCTTCAGTTTTGCCTAACGTATTTTCTTGTCTTCAATCACTCGGCGTAAATTGGGTAGCGGGTGATATGATTGGTGTTTTGGATTAATTACCCCTGTGTTCCTGTAGGCAGACAAATTATACTTCATCATGCGATATTATCCAAATCAACAGTAATGGCCCATAACGCTAAAAACACAACTGATTGAGAAATTCTGACAACTGTTAACCTGAATACGTCCATTTTTTCACCCACTTCTGTTGATTTCTGGGTAAGATACTTAAATTAGTATCACTCCGATTCAATAGCCTAGAATCGAGTGATAATGTCTTCAGATTGATTTTATTTTTATTTATTTTTTTGGACGTAACAGACGGCACGTCTCTGTTGTGGACGTAAGGCCATCTGACTGGTCCGGGACTTAGTGGACATATCACAGGGAGAGTGTCATACATTATTAACACACACCCCTAATTAGACTGACGCCAACCACACTTTGATCAGGTTTGAAAGTCACCAGGTAAATATTAAAACAGCACCAGGGATCACGGATAGGCCATCAAATATTTCAAACAGACGTTAGATTTTATGTTTTCAATCTGTGCCTTATGGACATCTTGACAGGGGGGGGATTTCTATGATTAAATAGTTGCTGAGAGAAAAACAATTCATTCCTTTCGGGAAATTTAGTTGTTATGTTAGGTTTCTTTCTTTTCTATTTGAATATGGTATCAATGTAGCTATGTCAAATATTCTATGGAAAATTCAATAATTTAAGAAACTGTATATGTCATGAGATATTTTCCTAATATAAAGTGACAAAGGTGTCGACATACATACAATGCCTTGCTTACTGAGGGAATTATGTTAACATTTCAACCATTTAATTGGTGCTGGGGATATCGGAATGAAATCATATACCTGCAGCATTATAATCTGTTTAGTGTTTTCTTCAATAGTAACCTTATAACTACTCCACAGTCTTTAGTAGAGTTTATACAGCCTTACGTCTGCTGTGTGATAAGACTCTGGTCAGCTATAGGTCTGGATGTGCCTAATTGTGACATCAATTAATTATATTGATGCGTTTTAAGTTACAATTGTGATCTTGTCCTTGTAGGATAGAAATTCTCCTCACGTGAACAGAGCTCTAACAACACTCTATGTGAAGGTGATTACTCGTTTATTCTAGAACAGTCAAAATATTATTATCAGGAACAAATATTCATAACACTAATATTGTATTTTTCAGTAACTGTAAGAAAATAATGACGGGGGTTTGAATGTACATATATAATGTATAACCTCACCGTCAGGTCTATTTGTACCCTAGGTGTTTAACCTTGACGACTGGTTTTGTACAGTAACTACAACACAATTATATAAATAAACTGCCAATGGCACCTGGGATAGGGACATGTAAGTCAATAGGGTATTTCAGATATGTTGAAAGTTTTGATAATGACGTTCTAACGTATGCCCATGAACTTCCCGTACCTCTAATGATTGTCTAAGTATGTCTATGTGATTACAACCCATCAGATATATATACTCATGTTGTTTTAGAGTATGACAAAATTCCAGCTAATATCTAAATTTAATCTTCAAAGAAAGTACAATTATCTAGAAGTCAAGTTCTGGTTACCTAGGCAACCTAAATAACAATTATGTCGTTTTGAGGGAGATAGATTGAAGTAGTTTTGTGCAATCCAGGTAAGGAGAGGTATACAATTAATTACGGTAACGGCTGTGGAGGAGACGGGTAATCACTCAAGTATTGCGATGTGATCTTTGTTTTTCGAATACCACAGATTTGTTCTTCTCTGCGTTCTTGTGATGCAAGCTTTAGTGTTTAGTGTGTAAAATGTTGCCGTTCGTCATCTTGTTCTGGTTTCCAGCGCCTCGTTCCTAATTACATTTTATAATCAGCAGCTCATGGGAAGGCTTGCGTTTTGACGTAAAATGTGATATTTTTTCGTAGAAAGCTTCAGACTTACAATGTTATTATAATGGGTTTCTCTTGCTGCTTGATGATGTAGTGTCTTTAATTCAAAATCACACAAACCCCCACTGCAACACCTATCTGTAAAGGAACACAAATACAGGTATTATTAGGGATAATTATGTCCACATTTCTGTATTGATAACATTTTTTATTTTCACCTGTGTAGGTAGTTTATTGCATGTCGAGGGGAAGATTTATGAAATGCCTTGTTGTAATATGTTACCATGGAAACGGAATTTACAGGTTTTTATTTTTAATGAAGACACTCATCTTCATCAAGAACAATTATTATTTATATTTTGAAATTGTATAATTGGTACAAGACTTTTTATTTTGTAAATTTGTTTAGCTGTTAGTTTCGGTCAGAACATGATGTTTCACCTGTTAACACTTCAACACTTCACATGCGTTAATTAAACTCTACAAAATACCGGGTTGACTACAAAACCCCCAGAAACATTAATCACTTAAACAGAGTTCCCACGGGGAACTTAAAACAAAAGTGAAACTTTTTCTCTATTTCAAAAAGCCAACCTTATGCAAAATCTTATTCTCACATTGATGTGAAAACAAGGAGGTTGAACAGAAGAGACTATCTAAATTTGGGTGTAAATAATATTCATTAAATTATTTTGAATTTTTTTGCCATATAAACTAAATAAATTATAATTACTTGAACCTTTCACACAATAAAAAAATGGTGCCTTTCAAGGGATCTTGTGGAAAATGTCAACCAAGAAAATTAGTACTACATTAAAAACACTTAAAAAGTTACATTTTGCAAGGGCAGATAATTCAGCAATAATTGATGTTCAGAGTTGAAATCCAAATTTCACATTTAATAAATATTAACAAAAAATAGATAGAGTTTTGAGAAGGCCAGTGATTGACTGGTAGTGGGTGTGTTGTACTGTTGTAGACAGAATAGAGGCTTTGTCTCCCGTCAGTGGGGGACGTCTGCTTGGAGGTGTTTCATTCAAATTTGGTCACACTCGGGATTATATCGGTCTGTTACCTACATGACGACGGGGGAAAGGAACAGCCGTGATATGCCGGTACGGATACCCATACATGGTGTTGAGCGTGCCTACCCTATACTAGACCATTACTCCCTCGGGTCCGCCCAGCGACAATACCGCACCTTAATTGGGAAATAATTTGCTACCCTATGCTGTGGGCTCATCAATTATGCAACTGAGCAGAGATTGTCACCTTAATTAGATTGACCTGTGTCAGCTAAATATTGGAAAATTACCCAAGAACAATCACAAATTTGCACGACAACAATCATGGTCTCTGAGGGCGGGGTGTCACTTCTGTCACTGGAACAGCCATTCCATCTGCAGGGGGGAGAGCTGTCAACAGAACAGCTCCGTTGGAGGGAGTGAGGCTCTTATGATGGAAGAGGCTTGTACTTATGTGAGGCTTACATGGACACAGATTTAAATTAACTATCCTGTAAATCTTCTCAAACTGAAATTGGTAAATCTTACGCAACATTCTTCTTACCCGGACAGCAGTTAGAAGTTACTCTGAAAATGTGATGTTTCACATCCTGTTGGGAAATTCATGATATTCTTCTATTGAAAAATAAAAATAAATTATGTTGTCAAATTATCTCATTCTAATCCAGATTTCTTTGTGTATTTCATTATATGACTACTAGTCTTTTAATCCTGTTTATCTGATTTCTCTGATATTGAGAGAAATATTCAGTAGATTTTAAAAAATCTCATTTTGTTACCTTTTGTACACTTCTCATTAAATTTAGAATCACAATTTTGATGTAAAGTGTATATGCAAATTTTGTTTGTTCCGATTTATGCGAAATAAGAAACCAAACCAATCAGATTGATTGTGGAAACAATTAAAAAGTATAGAGGACAACGTTTTTATGTAAAACCAATATAAATTTAAAAATAATGATTTGGAATTTAGAGAATAAATAAAACAATTCAGACCACCGGTGTTCACAGTATTTCCCTAAGTGATAGATACAGCACACAGTACTGTTGTAGACAATATTTCCCGACAATAAAAAAACATAAACATAACTTTGAGGAATAGAAGCGATATGACGGATGACTTATTTTTTGTAGAGAGTTGATGATAAAAGTGAGAGTTGATGATGAAGGCGTGCTGTCGGTGGCGGGGTACATGTGTGGGGAGGTAAATCACTTTGGCAGCCCCATCATAACAGGGCAACTCGACTACAAAGCCGGGAGTAGGGTTCACTGCTAACAAATCCTCACCAGTCCTCAGTAGTCCTTGGCCACTCTATGTATTTTACAGTCGCTCATTTTTCACAAAGGATGGAAGTATAGGTTTTGGGGTTGTCAGCAGGCAAAGTATCCCCACTAATGAGAGTGCTGGCTGATTTGGAATGACAGTAATTGGTTGGACTGTCTTACTGTGAAGGTATTAGGAGGAATTCACCCAACATTTGGGGAATGTATCACATTTGCGGGACTGTTACTCCCAATTTGCTGGGGACATTCCTTGCGCGTTAAGACTTGTTTTTGTTCACACCGCCTGCCTCCCAAGCAATACACTATACATCATTTTTCCTTCCATCATATTCTCATCATCCTGGCGATTGTCAGTAAATGTCCCAGGCTACTAGTACGGGTAGTAACAGTACGGAGCTCTTCTGGAAGTCAGGCTCCAAAACTGCTGGATACCAACTCCCAGTGATCCGTACCATCAGACATCAAATTGTCTCTTAGTTCACATTTTGTTTCCACTTTTTATTGTTGAGTTTTTTGCTTTCATGCACTTTCTCACAATGAGGGAGCTAAAAAGACATTTGGCTGATCAACCAACCAGAGAGCATTATCACCTCAGTTCTCTGTCACTGATGTGATTTCTGCTAATTATATAATGAGGCTCCTCATCAGAGGACGGTGATGATGCTAGAATGTATGGAAGTTTTGACGGTGTGGCACTTCCCACAATGCCTTGTAATTAATGGCTTCCTCAGCTGAACCCCTACAGCTTGTCGAGTTAAGCCAAGACAATAAGTGGAACACCCCCATCGTCACCATGACATTACCAGGCAGCACTGTCAATAAAAACCGAGACCCTTGGCTGTCAGGTACGATGTCAAGGACCTGAACAAGCTTCCGAGTGTCATCAAACCTCCGTCATTACGGCACATGGTTTTTATCATGACACATGCCTTGTTTACACAAGTACCCGGGTCACGAAAACTCTTGACACAAACCCGTAAACCCTGTTGTAGTATTTTGTCAAAAGACTAAGTAGGTCGCGGTAACGGAAGCGTAGCATAGTTGCGTAATTAACTCCAAGTGACATGGTGCACTGTCATAACAGGAAGTGGTTAAGTTTCCCTACACAAGTCTCACGTCAAATCAGATGTGATTAACCGTCTGATGTATCGTTCCGGGTAAATTTCGGGAAATTCGTAACTTTTATGCTTTTACAATAAACTGAGCCACTGATTTGGCAGTAACATGCGAAAGATTGAATTCTGTTTTCTGTTATACACATGAAATTAAATTTTAAGAAATTATAAATTCTTTCAGACATGTATAATTTGTTAAGTTGTGAATTATCAAAAATTATTTCTGTTATTTTCTTTTAAAACATCCCTAATATGAAGTATAAAAAAATATAACTTGATCTGATTGTTAGCTTACAATTATTGACCTTTAATGAGGTTGAATCATAAAGATCTTCAAAATTTATGTTTCCAAATACTTTCCAGAAAACCAAAGTTTCTTGTTCCACAAAATTTCCGTTAACCTGGAAATCATGATTTATGTGTAAAATGGAACATGTATAAACAAATACCTATGAATGATGGGACATGATTGATGGTATTAAAAAAGAAAGACGTTTTTTTGAGTACGTGGAACACAGTTCATGTTGTCCTTTGTTTTGCTGTTTCATCAGTTTCCGTTGTTGTCCTTTTGTTTCCACTCTGTGTCCTTGTGTAATGACAATCTAGTACATTTTCCCCCTATTTTACTTTACAAGTAGTTTATGTTGACTTATATTGCTAATTGTCAAAGTGATAATGTTGGAAACCGTTTTAAACGATAGATAATGTAGCTAGTACTCTCAGGTTTATTAGTGCAGAGCTGGTCTTTTATTTCCCAAATCATAAAACTGACTTTGTAGTGTCTAAAACTTGGCACAGCTTCCGTGGTGTTTTGTACTGGAGCAATTTAATCTGTTTTTCTCGACATCAGACCAAAAATCGTCAGCACAGTGAAATTTGTACTGGGTAAGAAGTGCTGCAGCCTGGAGTGGCTTTTAGATGGGATGTTGTGGGCTACACCTGTCGCTCACCAATGTACGGCACAGATCTGGCCAGGATAGGACAAAATGATAATTATTATGAAAACATTTTACACCATGATGCCACATGGGTTTAGCCAGTGTTGGTTAGAAGTGGTTCATCTTCAAGCGAGACCCAAATTAGGATTGACAGAGCTAGCAGGTGATGGCCGGTGATACATATGGAGCTTGTCTCTTCGCCATCTGGTTTCCGGGGAATGGTGGCTTCCATTCCTCAGCCAGCACACACTCCATCCGCTTCAGACCCTTGCTTCCAATTATGATGGCTGCTCAAGTTTTTGTTTACAAAACTTCAAAGCAGAGTTATCTGCCTTGACATCAGTTAATCAGTCACCGGCAGCCCACGAGTTATGAGGGGTAACTTTACAGTAAATTTATTTCCTTACAGTTTGTCTAAAGTGAAGTCATCTGACATATGAATTTTATCTAAACCAGATTAGGACGATAATGAGTCCCCTGTCCAATAGGATCATTAAGGCCTGATTTATGTTCGTTGAGCTTCTGAACTCTCCCCCCTCATTCGTTCCCACTTCCCACAGGGTCAAGGGTCAAACCCTAATCAGCCAAAGCACCTGTCAATCACATGTACCTGATACTGGACTATCAAAGTATCAAAGCCCGTCATTTACTGCCTCCTGATTGGACATTCAGTAGAGTGTTTTTATATGATGCTAATGTCAATGTTGATGGGACCATCAATGTACTTCAAAGTAAACTGTGTTATGATATCGCCTCTGACCTAAGACACACATTTTTGAGATAATATTATGTTAAACTTAAAAATCTGCTTGTTTTTCTATTCTTTTTAAGAAGATATTCCTGTTGCAATTGTTTTTAATTGACTCGACTACAGGGAATTTCTGATTAACTTAATCGGTACTGGACTAGTAATCTGTAGTCTTGGGTTCGACTCCTGACGGAGGCACACTGTATAAATGACCTTGGTTACATGGGCACTTGTGTAGAGACCTGGGTACTGTGTATGTTAACCTTCTAGATTCTGCTGTCTCATCCAAGTTTGTACTTTGGATAAAGGAGATCATTCAATGGAAAAGAGTATGACACAGTTATAAATATATCACTAACTCATCAGGGAGTTTTCCATTAGATTAACTCATTCACCCCTGAAATTTCATAATGAACTATCAAACCTATGAACTAGAAGAGTACAAATGTGTCTTTAGGGGTGAATGAGTTAATCTGTAGACCACTGGACTAGTGTTCAGTAGACCTGGGTTGGAATCCTAGTGATGCCACTTGGTTACCTTTAGATAGCTTTAAGCTGTTTGCTGGCTACTGTCTGATTACCATTTGTAATGTTTCAGTCTTGTGTAGCCTTCCAGATGTAAGATGTCCTAATAGTTAATACATGTCTTTCTGTTTAAAAAGTGACTTGTAGTTGTGTAAGTTTATCGGAACGGTCACAAATCATAACACGTATGTCTGACACAGGAGCTCCACACAGAACATTAACCAAAATATGAGTTATGATACAACTGTAGTGTTTTTTACGGTAATTAATTGCTCCATTGGTGTGAGAGGATGTCGGGGCGGCCATGTTTCTTACATAGATGTCTTGTTGTTTGGCTGGGCCCGACCATGTGACATTTCCCAGCCCGGCCGTGTGCACTAGCTAGATAAGTAGAGATAGGGAGGAAGCACGGATCAGTGCAGTGTCATCTTTATCATAGAAGCATGTCCGCATCAATGCCGTGTCTGTTGTCTGTCGAACTGCGGCCCCTTCCTCCCATTGTAATCCTTGCACAATGTCGACCGGCTCCAAAGGTCAAAGTTACAGCAAGGGTTATCTCCTCCTGAATGAGTTCCATTCATGGCTAGAGATGTCGGCAAAAAAACAACTTTTTAAGTCACAAAGAATCATTAATGTGTTACAGTCCTAGCTTTATCTAAATCTGTCAAGAACCGCGCTGACACAGAACGGTGTGCCTTGCCGGGGATTACAGGGCCTGCGGTTGATTTGGGAGGCTGTCACAGAGTTCAGCTCCTGTATCGTAAGTTGTTAGAGCTAATACTGCCACCACACTGCTGGTGGAAAATGATTTGATTTGAAAGTCGTCTTCCATTATTTGGGCCTGAATTGTGTTATTGAGTTAAGTAATCACAGACTAGACAGCCAAGTGTACAGGACAAGCGATCATCGCGCATGCCGTTATTTTCGTTGACCCGTTAATAGGTGCAGGGCAGGTACTCAATAACGGATCATCCTCCCTTGTTACAGACGCGGCCGTGATTAATGCTATGTACTACCATCATACGACAAACGTAAAAGCATGTAAACGGATACAACGGTCGCGTTAAGTGATTTCTTGCTCTTACAGACAAATAAATTGTGATTTACTTACAAGCTGTTTTGGAGATAATAAAAATGTCATGTCTGTACACTTTTAATGCTCCTTTTAGCCTTTTTGTCGTTTGGTGTAATTTGAAAAAAAAGACAACCAAATTAAAACAAAAATGTGAAGAAAAACATTTTCTTTTATCTTGCACACAGTGAAAAAGTGTAGAGAATCTTACCCAGCTATGCTCAGCGAACCTTGAGTTGTCAGTGCTGTTTGTTTAGTAGATAAAAACTACCGAGACGTTTAGTATAAGTCCTGTATTAGCTTTACAGATTCCTTGACTCAAAGTTTCAACTCCTTTATTGTCTTAGCATCACAAATTAAAGGTTATGTTTTCTACATTAGAGACTCATTTAAAACCATGTCTAGAATACTTTGTATTGCTAACTTTTGTACATTTTTGCTGATTCATTTTTTATCTCAAAGTTGATAAGGCTGAGAGAAAAACTGGACTCTAGAAGCTGAAAGCATTTCATTCATGCCGAGCCTCATGGCAAAGCAGAGTAATGATAGTAGATATATATATGTGTGTGTATGTATCCATCGTGTACACACACACACAGGAGGCTAGCTCTGACAAAAACATGCCCCTCCCGTGTGACTTCTACCCTCAACAAATTCAAGGATACTTGAACAAGATTGATCACAAAAGACAAGCTCTGTACATCACAGAATAAGATACCATGTCAAAGTCACAGATTTGTGGCTAAATAGAAAGTTTATGGCAATTAGAAATGTTTTCTTGAAAGAGTTTTACTAGGAGGACCCGAGCTGACATGCACTGGTGCATAAAGATAAAAACAGCATCTCTACCCCAGGAAGGGACCATCTTCCTATCTATACGCGAGACTTCCAGGTCAGATTACAGGAGGCAGGGGTATCAACTGACTGGCTGTTTGATCTTCTGTCTCCCCCCTCCACAACCAGAGACTTTTGTCATGCTGGGGAGGTCATTAGACCTGCAAATGGATTTACCAGATTTCAAAAGCCTATAAATAATTTCAGGAACACTTCCTGTCACCGGGCAGCTTTCAAACACAGCACACATACCTTTGTATTTAAACACATTGCTGCATGGTAATTTTACCATTTTCTGTCCGTGCTTTGTAAATACTAGTTTAGAGTTAAATACCAAAGTTTAATTGAAAGGTTTTAGAAAAAAGTTAAAAGCATAGCTTGACAATCTCTATAAGAAACCTAATTCATATGATTTGTCTTTCTTTTTAAAAAGAAAATCCATTTATTATCAGATTGTTTAAACACTGAAATGCTGTGTAACTGTATACAAACCTCCTCAGAGTTTCATGGCTGATTGAGACAGATACAGAAATAAACAGATCATCTGGCCATCTGATATCATTTAGTAACAAATCAAATTTGACTTCATTAGAGGAACAGAGCAACTGGAACAATATTGTAATTGACAAATGTTGGCCAGATGGAATCAAGTTTGACCAGATTATAGGTAGAGACTGCTAGATTAGACCAATAGTGTAATAGATTATCTTAAATTGGTTTGACCAAAAGTGAATGAAAGGGTGTTGGTGATTGGTGAATGTCTGAGAGAGATGACCCTTGATAGGCTGGGACCTGTGAAGGTTACTGGTGATTTGGAGGGTGTATGGTGAGGGGTGACGGTGATTAGGGAGGGGGTGATTGTGTTTGGTCCGTAGGTCCTTGTAGGGCACCATCCCCACTTGATTGTGTTAGGGAACATCTGGAATTGGTCACCCTGTCTGTCTCATTACAGCCAACACATGTGTCTTCTATAATGAGCTTGCCACACAAAATACACATCATATGGAGGAAGTGAAAATGAGTGGAGCGTGCCATATGGACATGTGTGTCCATGTAAGTTAGAGACCCTGTTCCTGGTACTGGGAGGGGGTAGATAGTGTCCCAATTTAAGTCAGAGACCTTGTTTCAGGAACTGGTTCTGGAAGGGGGTGAAATAGAGAGAGGAGGGGGAGGGGGTCGAAGCAGTTTAATCTGTTCTCATTACTCAGAGGAAGAGGGGGGTGTCGTGATATCTGTGTTTGGTACTGGACTTTTGTCCACGTCAGTAAGTTACCTGTGTTTTGTATTAGGACCACCGTCATTAAGTTACCTGTGTTTTGTATTAGGACCACCGTCATCATGTTACCTGTGTTTTGTATTAGGACCGCCGTCATTAAGTTACCTGTGTTTTGTATTAGGACCACAGTGGGGGTCAACACAGAGAGGTCCATTTGTACATATGGAAGGTCAAGTCGTGCTGACATGCAGTAGAAGTAATGAGTTTTTGGTCCTGTCCATCTGAGTTGTTTTATCCTCTTGACTGGTCAGCTCCATGCTTGGCTTGACCAGCGACCTATGTTCAACATTAAACAACAAATAATAAATGTTAGAAAATGAGGACCTCTTATTGGCATATTTTGCTTATGATAAGAAATTTAAATGTGAATAAAAAAATTGAAAAGTTGAAGTTGTGAATGTAAGTTATTATTGAAAAGTTATTGACATTATATATACAAGGCAAATCTTTAAGTTATTGAAATTATATACAAAGCAAAATGAGTTATTTATCAAAAAAAATTCTTATGATAATAAATATAAGAAATTATATAAACATTACAATATATCACACTTAACACATGTATATTTATATAGGGGATAAAAGACAAAAAGACTTACATAATAAATAGCACTAAATAAATACACCTACCATATATCCCTGACTCTCTATCTGTATCTGAGATGGAATTATTACACAGCTTGAAATGTTGACCTGAGTCAGAATCTGCCCCTGTCACAGCCCAGGGTGGTCAGTCCAGATATATCCCCACAAAGACATGGCCCCCTCCCTGTATCCCCCCTGGTCAGACTCTCCCTCACACCCCTGACTCCCTAGGGACACATCTTCAGGGGTCATCGGTAATTTATGGCATTCATTAGTCATTGATGGAGATAAGTAAGTGAGTGGACGGTCCAAGTGGTCAGTTCCAGTTTGACCTTGGATGTATAAATGACCTCTGAATGATGTGAGTGTTTCCAGTAACATTGATGGGATATTGAGAAGTGAGATAAATGGCTGATACTTTGTAAAGCTTTCAATATCACAAGGTAAATATGCTTCCTTTTATGTCAAACTCTCGGATACATTTTGATGGTTTTGATATCTTTTACCTTTACTATTTATTTTCCTAAATTCTTTATAATAAAACAATGTTTTATTTTCAATAAATAGCACTGTAAATAGTTACATATGAAAAAGTATGAAAAGTGAATCGAAGTATATAATATTATTCTATGAAATTTCTGAAAAAACAGGTTCAAAAACAAAAAAAGTGGATAAAATCGTAAAAGAAAAATGTATTGTTGATGACTTGCATTATTTATTCCTCCAAGAAATGAAAAATGAAAGTCAACATTCATCATATTGTGCCCAGATAATTAATTGAAGTTACTTGCCTTTTAAATAACATTTAGATATGTTTGGTGAACGCATCATTGACTTTGGTCGGAGGTTAAAGTAAAGGTGTTCGGAGCCTCCATTGTGCTATTGTAAATAATGGCTTGTGTCGAATGTAGGAGATGGCTGTAAAATGCATTAAGGTGTAACATTGTGCCAGCAGGTTTCCAGATCATTAGTTTGGTAAAGGAAATCACCAACAAATTATAGCTGCTCATTAGCAGGTCAAAATGGCCATTAATAAACATTTGGGGTCTCACCTGGACGTAGGCCACTCAGACCATCATTTCCATGGAAACCAAGGTACACATTTATTCAGTACTGTTTCAAGGGAAGTATAATACATCAAAATCAAATACATGTTCTAAGTGGGGTTTTTTTTACAAAAAGCTGTTATATCAATAACATTCAGTTTAATTTGATTCACATAGTTATTATTACATAATTTGATGGCAATATGAACGTTTAAACACTGAAACATCAGATGCATACAATATCATTTGAAGCAGACTAGACATTACTGAACACAGCTCCTCAGTTCTAAGGATTGTTTTAAGTTTAAATAGGTCTTCAGTATAATCTCTTGACTTTAAGATGATAATACATGTATATCACTTAAAATTTCCTTCTTAGACAAATTTAAAAAAAATTTATATTGCTCTTACTGTATCGTATCAAGGACATATTATTGTACACAAATCTGTACCAAGTGACTGACCAGGATTATTGTGGAACTATTCAAAGTTTTGCTATCATAAAGGTAAGAAATCGGGTCGTACTCATTTGAAGTTTTAGAATATTTATAGACATCAATCTTTTTAAAAGAAGTAAAAAAAAAAATATTTTGAAGTCAATTCTAAAAGATATATTTATGGACTCTAGCTGACATTTTCATTCCATCGTGATGATATTATTGAACAGTGTGGCGTTTTGAGCGATTCTTGATATTTTGTTTTCTGAAGTGATGAGTTTCCAAATGTTGATCATTTCACTTAAAAGCCGAGTTTGTTTAAGAAATTTGTGTGCCAACGTTTGGCAGTGGGAACCACTTGTGGAGAAGGTTAAGACAACAGTAACTTGGTGCTCCGTCAAATTTCCTCGGCCACATTGTCAATGTAAGTGTAAACATTTGTCTTCTACCATTGGGGAGGAAGTTAGAACTTAAAAAAAAATACAAAAAACGTAACGGAGAAACAGATGTAGCATGTGCACATGTCGAGGAAGTTTCACATAGACAGCAGGTATGCTGTGTGATAGCTTGATGCTCCTTTGCTTGAAGTTTTGTGAACTTTTAGTGCTTTGTAAAGATTTGACAGAGGGCTGTAATGTTCTGTGAAGATGCGTACCAGCTAATATGGCCAAGAAAGATAAAAAAAAAATGTTAACATTTTTGTCTTTTGACGCTGTGGGAAAATGAGACGTTTGTAAGTTTGTCCAATGTTTTACACCGGAAATTGTCCAAGATACAGATGGGGTTCTTTAATGATTTCTTTTATTTCGTTTGAAGGCCAAGAATGATGGTATGTAGATAAATATAGTGCCAGCCTGTAGTTTCTGTCATTGTCCTTTAGCAATAAGACTTTTCATACCTAGAATTCGGTATTTTGGTGTCAGAATTCCCTAAAGACTAGAATTTTCTGTTACATATTATTTTTTTCTTTATTATCCATTTTCTTTGTATTAATAACAACCATACAGTACAGAATGTCAAAACGAAGGTTTCTATATCTTTAATATGTTTCTAATTTAATGAATTGGTAATAATTGCAAAGAATGTTTTCAGTTTTAGTTTAGGACTTAGTTTCTATGGGGAGGAAGAGAATTGTTTTTAGAGTGTTGGAGAGACTTTTTTGACTTCAGACAATTGTTTGGTTGGAGATATGGTTTATTATGACTTGTAATTTGTGTCCTTTTCTTTTCAAGTATTTTTTGACTGAAAGGTAATTTTTTTATAGTTTTGTTGGAGTGAGTTAGTTTTCAGTGTTTTTATTGGCCCAGAGGGGGTTGTTCCTTGGTCTGCTAGGCCGGGCGATTGACAGCTGCTGTCCATAGACAGGAAGTGGTGGGACCTTGTCTGTCAGGGCCAGCATGCCAGGGCCAGCATGCCAACACACACCCCTCCTCAGTGAGGGAGTCGCCTGCGCCTGCCCCAAAGATCCTCTGACTTGTGTGTATCTGAACTGTAATTATGGGCTTGGCACACGACCAACTGTCTACAGGAAGCTCCCAGCACACATAGAGATAGATAACTGTTTATATGGCTTCTCCATCTTTGTCACGGTGGCTGGGGAAGCGGCAGAAATCTACACTCCCCTGTACCATGGCTGCCCCATCAAGCAAAGAGCTGTAAATATTGGTGTAGAACTCACTGTTTGTACAGTGAGGATATAATTATTATGCCGGAATGACATATCATAGGGTCTTAATCAATATTTGTCATTGGTTTAATGTCACAAAATAACATGTTGTAACACTTTATCCTTGCTGTGTCCTCCGTCTCCCGGTCGTCTCCCGGCCCCTAGTCTATAATTGAGTGTGTATAGGGTTCCCTAAATAGTCGCGCTCTGTCAAAGTCCATTCCCTCTAGAATCTTACATTGATTTGTCCGCATCGATTTCAATAGGCGCGTTCGTCCTACCCTATCCATGGGACAACGACGACACCAGCCTGGGATTGTATCCCTCTCCGATTGACTGTCCTTCGGCACAAACCCGGCCAGGACAAACAGTGGTAAACTCCTATTGAACATGTTAAGACTTAGAGTCAACACAGTTACCAGGTCATCAGCAACCAATTGTCAGGTTCCAGATGTGATTAAGTGATCACTAGCTTTCCGGAATGACTCTTTATTAATGGTTTGTAAATTATAAAAGCTCTGTGACACTTTAGGATGAAGTGCACTTTCAATTTTCTCTGACAAGGAAATAAACAATGGTAATACGAAAATGTTGTAATGTTAGGGGCTGATGACAGTTTACCCAAGGAAAGAATGAAGTGTGGTGATCAGAAAACGAAAGTGGGGAAAAAAGGGATTTATTTGATATTTGATGGGAGGGAGGGATCATTGCATTCATCAGTGGAGAGGGAGCAATCATTGTATCCATCACGTCCCCATAAAGTTTTATCAGAGACCGTTAAGTGTGTAATTACTTGGAAAGAAGATAGGCGGATTGGCAGTTAATGAGAGAATGATAGATGGCTGGGTTCCTGTGGCTTGTCAGGGCTACCTTAGACAATCCCAACAGGTGTGCCTACTCTAGCATTGTGACAGGGTCTCCCCCCTCCCTGTTCCTCCTCTACATCCCTCTACAGCTATCTACTCACTGCTTCAGCAGAGAGAATTGAAAAGTCATAAAACTGAACAAGCGATGTACTCACAACCCACAATGGCTGTGGTAACAGCACAGTCGATAAGCTTATAATGGCGTAATTGAGTTTGAAGGAGCAATTTCATTTGATTAACTTCATTTTTTGAAATTCATCAAATTAAAAAGGCATCAAATGCTAACTATTTGGAGAAGAGGACATATTTCCAAATGTGTATCCAGTGTTGCTGATGTCTGTTATATTTTCATGCACTTTTCATTGTGTCAAAGATTTTAGAATAAGTTTTATCAGGACTATCAGCGTACAAGCTAATTCAGAACACAGAGTAAATATCTCATTCCTAACAGCAACATTATGTTCATTTATACTTGTCATTTAAAAATGAATTATTTCAAAGTTGAGAAATGTTCAGAAAGTTTAATACAAGTTAAATGAAATTGATACAAGTTTGAGATTCTTTTTCTCATATGCTCTACTAAAGCAGTTATTTTCTCACTGATTTCCTGAATTCTTAGACTAGAAAATTTAAAAGAAAAACACAGCCAGGTTTGTCTTCCATGTGAACTTTGAGATGTCCCTGTGACATAACAAAAGGAGATATTAGAAATGTTGTATAACATATTGTGATGGTGTTATTTTACTGCGTAGCAATCTGAGTACATCACATTGAAGGAGTGAATCCTTGACCATTTATTAGTCCTTACCCTTGACCAGCAGTTGTTACTGGTATATTGGATGGGGCATGTGGTCGGGCCAGTGTCTGACAGTGCTGCTGTGATTGTTGACATTGTGGAGATGGACTGGTACCCAGGGGCGACATCTGTTGTAAGACAAAGAAAGGGGAGGGTCCCACCTAGGTCTGGTCAGAGACCCCTCACAAAATATTTATACATATATGTGTTATGTTATTAAAGACTGTTAGAGACCTGGCTAAGGGACAGAGTAAATACGCTAAGGGGATAATCAGATAAGTTAGGAATGCCAGCCTAGATAATCTATCTGTTCCCCTAGTGCATCGCCATCTTCTCACAGCAGGCCTGTCCTTCTCATGTAACTCCTGACTGTCTTGTGATCCCCCCAGATCCAGGCACCCTCTCCACTTCCTCCCGGCTACAGCCACAGCTCCATCCCCCCACTCTCTCACCTTTGACAGCAGCTGAAGCAGGCTCCCATGTCAGGCCTGGTACAGCTGGCTATCTGTGTGTACATCAGGGGGTTCAGGTGGGGAGACCCAGGCACCAACTAATGGCACCTTGGTTTGTGGTGGTTCTCAGGGGGACTTTACAGTTAACAAGTTCAGTCTAGGTTGGATCATATCAGAAATAGGGAAGATGTATTGATATTACTTGTTCACCCTCAGATCAAGGTAAGGGAGGGGCTTGATTTTATTATTCTGTACCATAGTTTGACTACTTGGCAGATCAACCCTAGTAGATATCCAGTCAATGGGACCTGATTTTAACTACAGGGCAGTTTATACCTAACTCTAATATCAAGTTAGGACCTCAGATTTTAATACGGGTAGATAATCTCTGACCCTAGTAGCAAGTTGGGACCTCAGATTTTACTACGGGTAGATAATCTCTGACCCTAGTAGCAAGTTAGGACCTCAGATTTTACTACGGGTAGATAATCTCTGACCCTAATATCAAGTTAGGACCTCAGATTTTACTACAGGTAGATAATCCCTTACCCTAGTAGCAAGATATTTGACCTTTGCTTAAAAGTACAAAGTACTGACTTATAAAGGTACTGATGTTACAGAGAGGTTCATTAGCTTACTGTTACCATTGATCTCGGGAAAAATGGGGGCAGGGAAGACATTTACCTGAGGACTGTGGGGGGTGGGGGGGATCAGTTATGGAAAGGTAGGGGAGGGGAAATCATTAACCTAAGGGCTCTGTGGGGGGGGGGGGGGATCAGTTATGGAAAGGTGGGGGAGGGGACACATTTGCCTCAGGACTCCTTGGAACAGTGAGAGTGGGGGAGACATGTACAGTAATTTGAAACACAGATCTGTAGTGAGAGAGGGTAAGTCAATTCTCCTTTATGTCAATGGTCTCTACAAGATAATATCACACAGATCAACTGGATGGCACTTTGTTTACAATCAGTAGTAGGTCTATTTGTTTACAGTCTACAGTAGGGGACAAGAGCCAGCCCTGTAGTAGGTCCATTAGTCCCCCAGTGTACAGTAAGTGACAGGCCCACTCCCACCTCTAACTCCAGGCTTTGACTGCTTTGGAGACAAGATGGCACAGCTGGGAGTTGTTATAAGCATCAGTGACTTATCACAATCCCCACAGCTGGTCTCACTGGAGACCCAACAAGGTCCAGGACCCATGGCCTGTCAGGCTGACTGACCATATACGGTCACACAGGTGCCCTCCCTCCCCCTGGAATAGCTGCCATCCGTCTGTCATCAGAGGATGTGTGTGATTGTGTGGGGGTTTATCTGTATAGCTGATATATATAACAGATTATAACTACCTTATCTGAGTGAGAATGTTACCACCTCCAGGGAGGGTCCTTACACCCAGGGGGATCCTCCAGTGGATCTTCAACCTGCGGGGGGGGGGGGGGGGGGGGGGGGGGGGGGGGGGGGGCGGGGGGGGGGGGGGGGG